>JAAGNO010026286.1:50491-89070 GCA_033439905.1 Ceryle rudis
CTTTCTCTTTTGCTCTCTCTGTTTCTTTCTCTCTCTCTTTCTTTCTCTCTTTCTCTCTCTCTTTCTCTCTCTCTCTTTCTTTCTCTCTTTCTCTCTTTCTCTCTTTCTCTCTCTCTTTCTTTCTTTCTCTCTTTCTCTCTTTCTCTCTCTCTTTCTTTCTTTCTCTCTTTCTCTCTCTCTCTTTCTTTCTTTCTTTCTCTCTTTCTCTCTCTCTCTCTTTCTTTCTTTCTTTCTTTTCTTAGTTTTGTGCATGATATTGCCAGCTAAAAACTGATACAGACCAATCCTTTCTACAGCTGATCCCTTCTACCACTTTGCAACGTGTATGAGGACTTGCAGGGGGATTTTTAAAATAAATTATTATTATTATGATTGTTATTATGATTATGACCATGACTACTAATATGACTATTACTGATGTGTTTTTAAGGATTCTTCCCCTACCCAACCATCATTTACACTGTGACCATCGAAAGCAAGATGGTCAATTCAGGGACTCCACAGAGCAAGGACATATAACATAGATCATTCCCAGATCACAGGTGACTTTTCTGCCATTTCTTTCTTCTTCTGCCATTTCCCTTTTCTAAACAGGCTCATTTTGATGATAACAACAAATGCCTTTTCTTTGTAAAAGCCTCTGGCAGATGTTTTGTTGCAGGAGAGATCGAGCAGAAAGGGATCAGTGAATTGTTTCACACAGGAAGATATGTACTCTCCTAGAGTACTAAATTTGGTGTCTGCATATTGAGAACCCACTAAGCACCTGAGGGCAACACTAAGGGCTTCATCTAATCCTCATTATAGTCAACTTTCCATTGACTTTGGTGGGCCAAATAAATACACTTAGGCTCAAGCAAGAATACATGCGCTCCAGTGCAGCTTCTCCAACATCTATTTTGATAGACAAATACAGGCAGCTTGATGTTTAGGGCCTCTGATGTTATTAAAAGTTGGCAGCTGTGAGGGGCATTTGAGGATGCCAAAGTGAGCACTCAGCTCATGAGGATCCTGACCGAAGGATTTGAGACTGTCTGAGGATTGGTACCCGACCCAGGCAGATTTTCAATGTAGTTAGCCTAGTGCTGAAGACTGAGCCTTTAGTATCCTGTCTTTGGAGGCTGATCCTGTATGGTGCTCATATAAGAATATCAAAAAAAGAATAATCATCTTAATGTGTTCAGTATCTTCCAAGAATTCAATCCCACCTGCATTATTATTGTTAAGAGGGAAAACAAGACAAGCTGAGTGCACTTACAAGTTACTGCCACTATTAGACTTATGCTATGTGTATAGGAATAGTCCTACTAGGACAGAACAGATGTTGATCTATCCCTGTATTTTTTTTCTATAAGCAAATGCCTATAAAAAGGACACACAGAGAAAATATAATCCCCTGATACTCTACATGCCTCTAGTTATTTTAAGGTGTGGGGGCTCCTCAGCCAGACGTGGTCTGTGATACTCAAAGGATTTCTCTTCCATGAATTTCTCCAGTCTCTCCTTGAACCCTTATCAAATGTTAACATTCAGTGCCCTGTAGCACGGAGTTCCACTGATCTACAACCTGCAGTGTGAAGAAGCATCTCTGCTTGTTCTGAAATAGCCTACTACTGATTTTAGTTGATTCCACTTACTTCTGTTTTAGAAAAACTAGTCAACAGCCAATTCCTACCAACTCTCACCATGTTTTTCATGACTTTGTAGACTCTTCTAAATCATCTCTCTTCCAGGCTGAAGAGTCTCGGATCACAGGGTTACCACTCATATGGCAGCCTCCTTGATCACTGCTTGAGCACCTTCCCTTCTACTGGCTTCTTTCTAGGATGAGCAGACCAGAACCACATGACATATTTCCAAGATGCTGACAAATACATTAGCCTACAGACTCCAACTTACCTTCAACTTGCATGTAACAATTTTGTTGGGGAGCTCAATACAAAGGGAATCTAATGATAGGAAATGGTACCGTATAGCACCAAAAATAGTACTACCTTAGTAAAAAGGTTTCTCTGAGAGACAAGTAAAATTTAAATACACTGCTTTACAAGTTACACCTTGTCTTAGTGGAAAATGGTTTGAAGAAACAGTTGGTTGAATAGGCCTCACTACATGCATAGAAATCCTGTGCTTTTTGCTTGGCTATGTGGGTGGGGAATAAAGATCAGGGTGGACGGAGGGAGGGGAAAATGGTGTGTTTTGTTTATAATTTGAGTCATTTGGAAGTGCATGGGTTTTCCTGTGGGAAGTGCCTAGCTCTATCTCTAGTGATCTAAAATCAGTGTCAAAGGTTTGTGAATGGGTTACAGAACAAGCAATGGCACCTCCCATCGTTAGCTGTCTACATTTTTTATAACCGCTTGCATACTTTTGGTCAACCACTGTAAAATAAACAGTCCTTCCCAAATGTTTTTGTTTTCTTTGACAGCACAGCAATAATTCACTTGGAATCATGCAGAATATAATAGCACTTTAAAGCTGTTGTAAAGCTGCCTTTTTTTTTGATTTATGTTTGAGTTGTTTTCAAGCAAAAAAGATGCCAGAGCTACAAAAGTATATGAAATTAGAAGATGTAACATGTGTTCATGTACAAGATATGTATGTGTGTGCATGTGGGCTCATGTGGGAGAAACTATTTTAGATAGTTTTCATGTTGTGGGGAAGACCTGATTATTTGCTTGTGTCTTTGAAAGACGACTCAACACACAAGTCAGATTAACTCCTGCAAGTACCAAAATCTAATCAAGATGACCAGAACGAGTCTCTTTCTACATGTACTCTTAAGAAGGACCTCATACTTGCTACGCCCCTTGAGTAGAAAAACAATACACTCATAACTTGACATTGCATCTAACCAGAAGAAACATTTTATAGATGGAACCTTACATGACTGTAAATGCAATTGGGAAAGCATACTCCAGGCTAGAGCAGAAACCTGTGAAAATGACACCAGTGTCTTGCATCTGGCACTACCAGGGAGTGAGTCCATGTGACCACAGATGTTTATGTTCAGCTAGCATCACCATATTTATCTCTCTCATCTTCTTTCTGAAAACTCTTGTCTCCAGCCTGCACAACACAGACCTTAAATTGTGCTGTATGGGGAACAGGAGTAAGCTGTACATTCAGTTTGCTCTTGAAGGCTCAGAGGTTGTCGGCTCACCCATCACACCTGCATTCCTTGACAAACAGCTGGAGACCCAGAGTGGCCTGGCCCAGCTCAATGCTTCTCCAGCAGAGAGCAGTGATACACTGTCAGTGAGCTCAGCCCTGGAAAGCAGGGCAGCTTCCAAGCTCGAGAAAAGGCAAAGCTCAAAGCTGGCAAGCTTGCCAATGTGAATGTCAGAGAAGCCTGACTTGGAGAAACAGATGACAACATGGGGTCATTACGAAAAAAAAAAAAAACAACAATAACCTAAAACAAAACATTAATAAAACACCTGCAAAGGCAGGGCCTGAGCCAGCAGTCGTCACTTCAGGAGGAATATTCATGTGAGCAAGAGCTCTCAGATCAGATATGAGATCCTTGCAGCATTCTGCACTATAAGCCAAGAAGTGCAGGGGGTATTTGTACCATGCATGCCACCTGCCCCCAAATTAGTAGCTAATTCTGGCAGTCATCGATAAAGATGCTTATACCTGTTCAAGTGATATCAAGGAGAAGATGCCTTGCTGCCAAGAGAATATCATCTCTTACAAACTGTGTTTGAAATGCTGTAGTCACTGTAAATTTCACCAGCTCAGACTGTAAGGCAAGATTTGCAGTCCGAAAGAGACTCTTTTATCAGACCAGACAAAAAAAACTAGACCAGACTTAAAAAACCTGACAAGCTCTTCTCAATCTCTGTCCTGTATATAAGCAGCTTCACATATTACAAAGATAGGCTTACACATGTCCATTCACACACTGTCATTTCATCCTTTACACTTTCTATTTTATCCTTTAATATATTCTCAATAGCAACTACTAGTAGTAAAAAAGTCAGAATGTGAACCTCTCTTTAGCAATAAAGGGTACTGAATGCTAAATTGCAGATTCCATTGCTGTGGTCTAAGCAACAGGTAGATGATGGCATTACCTGTCCCAACTCCAAAGGAACTGATCTGAACCCTTAGAAGCAGCGCACACACACACACACACACACCCCAGCAGAAAAGCTTCCCTCTGTCCAATGTGCTAGTAAAATAAATGTTTTCATCTAAAGATCTCAAAATATTGCACCAAGCAAAAGACTGGAATTGGCATTCCCATTTTTCACGTGATAAAAGCTGAAGCACACGAAGTACACTGTCTGGACTGAGGACATGAAGCTGGGTAGGCAACTTTTGCATCATACACTGATGCATCCCAACCTGCTTGTAGCCAGGACTCCTTGCCACATTGCCTCAACTCTCTGCCACTGTCACCTCAACATCCCTCGCCACTTAACTTTTTCCCCTCTGTCCTGTTAACATCAGCCTGCTCTCTCCTCCCTGGCTGCTGCTTCATCTCTCTCTCACCCCGCCATGACAGCAGCATTGGTGGGGATGTTCATACCTCTGCAAGCCAGTGCCCCACAAAGCACCCTGGCTTGGCAGGTGACCTGGTCTAGCAGCTGATTCAAATCATAACCTGACTCTTCTAGATCTGTGTCCCACATGTAGACACAAGTCTGCTCTTATAGCACAAAAAAATACAGAGCATCCATTATATCAGACAAATTCTACTCTCTGAGAAGGCCACCCTTACTATTTGAGCTGTAAGTCTGTTTTTGCACCAGCTACCACTAAAAAAAAAGCTGTTATGTAGCAGGCAGCTTCATGAACCAAGAGCGTGCATGTGCTCACCCTCCACTCCTCACCATGGCCACTTCACCTCACCTGAAGCAGCAAGGGAGTCTTTCTCTTCTTAATGAAACCCAGGCAGTAACTGCTCTTTAAGCAATGATGGTTCAGTCAGAGCTGGCCCTTGGTTATATATAGCTATATAACCTGGCTACTCAGTCTCTCTTTCCACCCATGTGCAAGATAAGGAAAGCATGTAAATCCTGCTACACCCCCTGCTGCAGGGTATGGCAGGATGTAGAAGAAAGGATGGTGGTGAGAGCCTTCCTACTGCTGCTAAGAACTAGACAGGCTTCTGTTTTGCTGGAGCCTATCTGGGTGGTGGCAGGGCTGGGGTGTTCAGGTAAGCTTGTATCCTCCAGTGGAGTAATACAGAGAGGTGTTGGCCACTGTCTGCAAATGAGGAGCTTGTCTTGATTCTTTGTGCTTTCCTCCCTCCTTGTTCCTGCTTTGGTAGCCCTGAGGTATTTCTAGGTCAGCATCTACTATAAAACTTATCTGTGAAACTCTCGAGCCAATAGAATTACATCAAGATGGAATTTCACAGTGGCATTCTGCTGTTTTCTCATTTCACCATATTCTGCCTGAAGTAATCCTATGCTTTTTGGTCTCAAGCATGCATGTGGGTACAATTCCTTTTTTTACTCAGATAACCACATACTCCTTTCTTCATCTTGTGGGCACATGAACTTACAGCACAAATGAAAAGGGTCTGAGAGAGAGCTTTGTCTTCTGTAATGGTCCCCAGCCTTCGCCATGGGAAGGGGACACCTCCCTAGGGCAACAGAACTAAGGAGATGGCAGCCCTTGCTTTCTCCATCAGCCTGGGCTGTACTGCCAAGTGGCATGTTGCATCTATAGATCATGCTAGATGGTCCTGTAGACACCACGTAGTTTGTAATCATCAAATCAGTAGCCCTGATGGTAAGAAAACTAACCATGAAAGCAGAAATTAAGGACTTTTTTAGTCAGATACTTTGCTACACATTAATGTTACACCCTCCCTTTGCAGACAACAAACTTGTTTCTGTTTGAATTTAAAAATTATATAAGCATAACTATTTGTAATCAGCATTTTGAAATTCAAGTCTGACACCACTTGGTAAAAGGTAAAGAGCTATTTGTTCTATTATTATTATTATTATTACAAAGAGAGCTACTATTATTTCAAGGACAGCTTCTGTTAGGGCTTTCTGACATCCTGTCAACAAAAGAACCATAGAATGGTTTGGGTTGGAAGGGACCTTAAAGACCATCTAGTTCCAACCTCCCTGTGTAATATGTGTACTATTAGACAACTCTAGAAAGAATGGCAACAAAAAGACAAAAAGACCTTGAGGAAGCAATGATATCCTTTCCCCAGGTACCTAGAAGGCATAAAATGAGCAAAACACTCCCCTACACACACAGCAGGGAGGAAACTTTGGAGCAGATGGTAGCCTGCTCCAGCAAAAAATCTGATTTTAATTGGTATTTTTTGTAGCTCACTGCTCACCAGTACCAATATAGCTCATACCAGTACATCTTTGTAAACCTCAAACCCTTGTGGTGATCTGTTGTGCTTCCACGAGGAGCAAGAAAATGCGTGGAGGAAATGTGAAAAAAAAACCCCAAACAACATCACAACTAGTGTTTTCATCCAGGATAATGACACCCAGAACAGTGATGAGATACCATGTCTGCAACAACACTTATTACCAAGCCTGTAAGAAGCAAAGTGATGCTCTCAATATACATTACACATTCCACCTTCAAAGAGTGATTCATGTGACAGCTGAAACCAAGAGCTTTAGGCCACCTTCCTGATTGGAACATTCAAGCATACAGCGGAGGAAGGATAAGGATGGCACCTTTCCAAAAAGGCATACAGACAGATAGGTGCATTTTGGAGGGCTGGATCAAATCAAGTGACACTCCACATTTCACATTCCTCTTGCCGATCATGATCTCCTGCCACTATAGGAGATTCTCTTCAAAGTGATCCTACCCTGGGCCCTGAAAGCATCTATCATCCTGCTCCCTCCTTGCTCTTCCACCACCCTGGGCCATGGTTGCAGGCAGCAGCAATTAAAAGTGGTGCTCTGCACACCTCAAGACTGGTCTCCCCAGCTAGGGAAGAATGTGGGCTGCTGCGCCAGCTGAAAGGCTTGGGAAAGTACAGCCCTGCTGTTTCATGTCAACATTCCTCCCTCTCTGCTTTTCCCAAGGTCTCCGGCAGAAAATCCTTTTTTGTTCTTATCAGTTCAAACAAGAACAATGAATTCCTCAAGCCCACAAGAATGTGACAAGGTGCCAACAAAGCCAACCAGGAAGGTGATGTATGGTCTATAGTCTGCAGCTCAAATAAATCACTTCACAAACCAGTGCTGCTAGGAGGGAATTCAAACAGCTTAGAGCCTCTATTTCTAGTTCGCCCCTCAGATTTTCACCTGCCAAGAATAAAAGTAGTATGTATGATGCTAAAACGCTGCATGCCCTTTGCTTTTCTTACTAGGAATAACTGTGCAGCCTCTAATTAAATTGATATTACAGCAGTGTGTTTGAACAGGCTTTGTGAAGGCAGAGTTGCAGTTTCTATTATAAACCCTTTATTCAAGAGTTTACAACTGGCTGTAAAACTGGCTCATTGAGCAGAACTTGGCACACCCAGCTGTCAGTCAGAGAGCAAATGATTTTTACCATATTTCAAAAATAATTGGTTTGGCTCTTTTTTTTCCACATCTGGATGCTTTTTGGCATTTTTTGTATACATCTTCCATTTCTACAAAGAAACACTGATCTCCCAGTCAGCTAGTCCGATTGGGAAAATGAAAGAATAATGACCACCACATTTAGTCATAAAAAAGCAGCTTAGCAGGTACGTATTCTGCATGTGCAAGGATTCAGATGTCCCGCTCCTTGCTTGGACAACATGCCTTCTAGACAGAGTTCACATGATGTTTGACACTTAAGATTTTAGAATTGTTTCATGCTAAATTACATATACTATGGTGAAAATTCACAGTCCAGACACAATGGCAAGTAGATGTCCAAGATGCTCAGACCATACATGGGTTCTTTACCAGCCAGTGACTGAAATGAAGCATGCCTCACCTTGCTCTAAGTTAGGGGCTCCTCAAGTTGGTTTTGCGGGTGCAGCAGCAATGCCCAGCCCTGTGCGGGCACAGTGCACATGCAGGAGGTGCTCAGGCAGCAATTGGGTAGCCCTCTGGAAAAGCCTATATGCTATTACTGGTATGTATAGCTCAGCTCTGTCCCTAGGGAGCAAACTTTCTCGAACAACCAGCCCATGACCCACCATCAAATTTTCTCACGTATTACTAACGTTGCCACACCGAACCAGTCATTTGAAAAAGAACAGGTGTTTAAAATGCTTCACACTGTGGACCCTTTTCTTGGCCAGAGAACTGCACAGACTTCATGGGGCCAGCTCTGTGTGGAGTGAGCAAAGAACCGCTGCAGAGGGGGGAATCCTGCCAGAGCCGAGGCCCCCACAGGCCCTGCACCGCTGTTCTCACCCATGTCAGGGGGCTGGAGGAGATGGTTTACAGCTTGCCAGTGTGGATTTGTCATACCTCCCCAGCCCTGTCCCTTAGCACTAACCTGTATTAGTATGAAAAACTTTGTGGATGCTACACCTGGGGCATCCAGGTTTCTGGCCGCATAACATTGATATGGTGCTTTGCTGGTGAAGAGAATGTCTTCACCATGGATGGATTTTTCCTATTTTACATCACCTCTGCTCAGGAGACACACTACTCAGCAGACACTCCAGCACTGCTCCTGCTCCATCATCTACCTCATTTACATCCTGCCCCACCAGTATACATACCATTGGGATGCAGGGTGCAACAGGTACGCTAAATCTATGCATCCCTGTCCTGCCTGCATATCGCCAGAAAAGAAAGCACCGCTGTATGTCCTGCTATTAGCCTGTGGCAACCAGGCTTTGCTGAATTTGATGTGTCGAATTTGGCCATGTTTGCCATCTAGTAAGTAAGAAACACAGTAAAGAGGAAGAACTAACATACCCAACTTAAGGAGCATGATGCTTTTCATATCAGCTTTTGCTGCTAGTGTTAATAACTGATGATGTACCAGCAAATGTGCTACGGAGTACTGAAAAAAAGCTATGACATCTCTATAATGAGGAATCTTAGTATGGCTCTGGATTACTATATTTTTCCTAAGAAATAGGGAGAGACAGAGTTAATGTTTTGTGAGGCTCCAGCCTACTGGCCACCTCCTAAATGGCTTCAGATGAAGCAGGACTTGGTCATCTGTCTTTAATGGACAGATCTGCACATCTTTGAAGGAGCAGTTTTAACTATGCACAGATATGTTTCCCACAAAAACCAAGTCTCTAAATACCTATTTTATACAACATACCAAAGCATTCAAGTAAGCAATTCTCATGCTGGGTTGAAATGGTTTATTTGGAACTGCTGCAGTCTGATGAGCATGTTACACAGGTCAAGAAAAAGTTCTCCTCACAGATTCCTATATAAATGTTCTTCTAGCAGAACGGGAAAGGTCCCTTCCAATATTCACTTTGCCACTACTACTGACTGAAGGAGGGAGTGTGGGCATGGATCTAAGCCTGGAAATATTCATGGATAGGAGTATCCCTGGATTATATCTGTCAAAACTATCGTTCCAGAAATGCAGCATTCCTGATGGGTGAGGTGTGGCAACAACAGAGGTGAGATGTGGCATGGAGCCCAAGATCATTCCCTGAGACATCATGATCAGGCTGAGCTGTGTGCCACTTTGGTGGGACTCAGAGAGAAGCAGGCAACAAGAGAAAGAAGAGAGGAAATCTGGGCTATTTGGGCCAGCAAAGTAAGTTACAGAAGCAACAGTCCAGAGTGGGAGTGGACAGGATGCTGAAGGGGAGAAAGGATGGCAGTCAAGGTTGGTAGAAGATTTGGGACCTGAAAGACTGGTTCCATGATATGTTCTGTGATATTTGGTGAGTTTCTTAAAACTCTCAGATGCTGGATCCAAATGCATATATCAAAATAGATCACCTTTAAACTATTTTTAAAGGAAAAGCTTAAAATCCTGACAGCAAATATAAAAGCAGCTTCTCTTTTAAGTCTCTTATGATTCTCAGCCAATCTTATGAAGCCTGGTGTGTACATTCTCTTTAACAAAAACTTCTGCACAGCTACAGAAACTGCATGCAGAAGGCACCAAGGCACTTCTCAAAATCACATATATAGTTTTTATATGAGAGTTTTTGATGTTTTAAGAGAAATGACAACTAAGGGGTAAGGAAAAAGACCACCACAGCACAGAAACTATTTTTTACATTATCACTATACATATACATTTTACATTACTTATAAAGCGTTGACTGTCTGTCTGCTCTACAGCCTGTATGCTCAGCATTTATAAAAATATGAAGCTCTTTAAAGTAAAATATAAATATAAAATTCTATTGTACTCTTAATTCACTTTGCCTTTTAATTATAATTCAAACCATACTAAATTACTCATCTACGCCATGTAAAGATAAAAAGGCCTTAATAACCCTGGTATTAGCTTAATTCTTCTATTAAACCACTCTTTTGTATCAAGCTTGAAAAACAGCAGGAGAACTTGAGCTAACAGAGACAGTATGTTAATCCATTTCATCTCAATGGCACAAGCTCTTAGCACATATTACAAGCAGAAATGCTCTTTAGCATCCTCTTATTCTCACCTCATAAAACAAGCAAGTGAAATTTTGTGCAGTTTGGCACAAACCTCCCAGCTCAAGAAAGGCTCCAAATGACATAAAAGCAGATGTCACAGTCTGGGGCTAAATTATAGTAAATAGTCTCCCATCGTAAGCACTAGCTCCTGTGCCTAACACAGGTATATTCTGCTGCAGCATCTTCCTCAAATAAATACAGATTTGCATAGCAAGTAAATGCACATTTTTAATATAAACGAATGATGCAGTATGATTAATTACCAATTTCCACTTCTGAAATAGTGTCAAAAAAGAATCAACTGACTGCCTAACAAAATTACAGCTCAAAAGTAATATTTAACAAAATCCTGTATGCAGTTCATCATGTACCAATTTTGTGATGTCTGTTAAAGGAGAAACTCATTTTCCATGTGACCTAAATAAGCACTTTCATCTGGGAGTAAGAGGTATAAATGACCTAATCCTGCTTGTTGCCAATTTGAATTCACCATGCTCTCAGAAGGACTTTGCTGACAACCAACAGTACTTGGCACCTGGAGCTCAGAGACCTCACAGAGTTTCCAAACAGTTGGAGCAGGGCTGCAAAGGTCTCTTATAATGAAAGTAAATGATTGGTATGCTCTATCTTTCGCTGTTAATTACAGTAATGACTTGTTCAGTTTGTCATCTGCAGCATTATTCAGATCTCAAATGCTATCTCTTCTCCATTACCTTTCCTAAAAAGATGAGAACAGGCATTCCATTTAGACTATCAAGGCCAGTATCCCTTCTCAAATGGTTACCAGTGAGGAACACTTAGAAAAGAGCGTATAAGCAAGAGAAGCACATAGTGATACTTCCCATAAAGCTGCTTCAGTTTTCAATGATTTTTGGCTCTGGGACTTCCTGAACCTCAGCTCTGGGATTGAATAGCCAAGATAAAAATCACATTTTTTTGAATCTGTCCAAATAATTTTTGAATTCCCATAAAAACTACCAGTTTCTGCAACATCCTGTAATAAGGTGTTTCAATATGTCCTGTGTAATAAAGCATCTTTTGTTTCTTTTAGACCTACCAGCTATTACTATCATTAAATGACTCCCAGTTCTGTTACCAGAAGAATGACAGTGAACGCTTCCCTCTCTGTGTGCCATGACGGAATTTTGAGATCCCTTAAACACATCCTACCCACAGTCATCTTCCTTCCTGGATGAAGATCTTTGCTCTGATTCTTCACCTGAAATTCATTCTACACCTTTAATTGACCATTTTACTCTCCTTTGTACCCTTTCCAGTCCTACTCTCCTCTTAATTCTTCACACCTTCTACACTCTCATTTTTGGCCAGCAGAGGAAAGCCTTCAGGATGCCTAAGGAATGCTCAGTGAAGTCTGGAGGAGACCTGAAGTTTCCTTTGGTGTGTCTAGACTGAGTGGCGGCTGAATGCTGCGTTGTGCCAGTTGTCCAGATCAGAGATGTGGCTTGAACATGCCATGGCTCCAATCTGGCCTGTGTATTATGGTTTCTTTTGCATGGAGAAAAGTGTGTGTGTGTTTTGGGGAAGGAAAGACTCAGAGACTGGTCTGCTGCTGGGTCTTGCCTGAACATGGATTTGGAACACAGCTGGGGTGCACATCTGGAGTTAGGAGCTCACAAACACTCTTACATCCACTGATTCATATGCAACCTTTTTATTACTATAAATCTGATAATGACTGGCCTAGCTGCTTGGGTAAGTAACAATTCCTGTTCCTCTGAGAGCCAAGCAGCACATGTCAAAGTCACCCTAACTTTGTCCTTTATAATTCCATGGAGAGTGGCAATGCTTTTCTGATAATAGCATGAACTCAGGCATCCTAAAAGTCCTGCATGCCTTTTCAGCACAAAGCTCTAGAAGAAGCCTGTTGCTATCTCAACTTCCCAGTGTCAGTCACATAACTCTGCCCCAAAGACAAGGCATAAACTAAACGGCAGTGGCTTGAAACCTTGTGCCAGCTCAACCCTTTTGCCCCTCTTCTTCTCTGGCTTGTGGATTGCACGCCTGTCCAGGACTGTACTGAACACAGCACATTTTGGAAACACCTGCCCTGGAATCGCCACACACCAAGTTTCTGTTCTGCCCTGCAAAACATCAGCTGAGCTGCAATCTTTCCTCAAGACCTGTCGCTTCCCTAGAAGTTCCTTCTGCAGAAGGCAGAGGAGATAAGGTAAAACTGGGACAGCCATGAAGGTTTTACCTTGTTCTCTTTTAGAGATCTACAGAGATTAATCAGAAACAGAAATACATCCTGTGGCTGTTTCATTAAGTTACCAGTGTTTCCAAAACTCGTGCTGAGCATGCAAAGTACATACTCTCCAGAATTATTTTTGTTTGCAGTTGCTTTGCTTTTTAAACTAAGCTTCTTAAATTCCCGTTAAGGAATCATACACTGCATATGCAGGCCCAGCTAAATTATTTTTGCAGCAATCTGCCTTTGCCCTGAGCTGCTCTAAATTGCTCCTGACAACATTCCAGTTGTTTTCGCGAACGCAGGATCTGTCAAATGGTAACATGGTCTTCCTGCTGCTAAACTGTTCCCTTCAGCCAGAGAGACAGGAGCTCAAAGGATCTGGTTTCTCTCCCAATAGCTTCAGTAACTGCACCTAAATTCTAATTGGAGTGGAATTCAGTGGTGAAAACAGAAACATTTTCATCACATAGTCTCTTCATAGACCCCCAGATAGATATGCACATTCAGTAGATTTTATGTACACTTTAACACCCACTCTTCTGCAGACACTTAAAAAAAGGGGGGAAATTAAGCCACCATTGAGCTCCATTAACAGGACAGGCACTGCATTATTTGGCAATTGTTTTCTTGGCTTGAATTAACCCAACCCTAAACATCTTTTTAAAAATGCATAACTGGTCCCCCATATTTAAGTGGAATCTCCTTAAAATATTATATAAACCTACTTTAACATGCTCAATTTCACAAATTGCTGTTCAAAGGCTTCATGTCTAGAGTGCAGAAGTTGATGCAGGAGGAGGAACAACCCTGTAGGGAACAGGCTGATAGATTCTGATGCTCTTTCTGGTTGTGCTAAAGACTTTCTGTACTTCTCTGAGGAAAACAATGAATCTATTTTTTCCTGACTATAAAAGGGGATATTACTGCCTAGTATCTATTCCAGCTTAAGTCACAAACCTTTATGGATGTGCTCAGACTTTTCTGCGACAGGTAAAGACTTATGTTTTCAAATGTTAGAGGGGATAGGAACTCTGTACTGGTCAAATATATTAGAAACAAAACATCTCTAATTCATGCAATCTTTCACTGACATAGGTCAGAGAAAAAGGACAAAAAAAGCTAATCAGGGGGAACAGTAACTGTGCAGAACATTCTCTAAACTAACATCTTTTTACATGACATAAAATAGCAGCATATCTTCATCTCCAAAAAAAATATTCTTTATTGTAGAATACATTGGAACTGCCATTTCAGCTGATATTTCTTATTATTTAAATATTAACTATAATATAGAAGCACATTGAACTAGAAACTAAGACCTTAAGAGCGCTTGCAGTGAGTCAGAATAAAAATCTATTTCTAGAGGAGTGCCAGCTCAGACAGTGGCTAACAACGGATGCTGAGGAAAAATACACGTAGCAAATATGGAATGGCACATCCTGCATTTTTGAAGTGGGCGATGGCATTAAGTCCACTGAGTTTAAAAATACCTTTTGTATAAGGTCTATAAAAATACTTTTTCTGCATCTTACCTTTTTCTTTGAATTTGTCTAATAGTTTTGTAAACCAATTTACAGATCTAACATGAAGAACTTCCATGCTAATGAGCTCAACAATTTAACTCTGTTGTAGGAAAAAAATACTTCCTTTTGTTTGCTTTTACCCTAATCTTTTCTGTTGGTCTTCTAGTTGTTATATTTTGAGAAGCAATAAATAAATAATTATTTGCCATTCCTGTCCTATACAGAATTAATTAGGTTTACAGGTCTCTGTCATATTTCTTCTTCATTTTTATCTTGTTCTTACTTGAGAAGACGTATTTCCCTCCACTTGTGGGGAAATCTGTACCTCTGAACAATCATAATATTCATCTGTGCTTCTTCATCTCCGTTATTATTTGTAGTGTTCAAAGCCATTCAAAATCCAAGTGCGCCACTGAGTTATCTAGTCCAGAATTACATCTTACATTTTATTCTCTATTGCTTTCCTAATAACTATTAATTTTATTCCCTTCTTTTGACCACTGCTGTCACTGAACTGCTGTGTTGCAAGAACTATCCATCACAACTCCAAGTCCTCTTTGCTGTTCGGAAATAACTAACTCAGAGCTCACTTTGCCAAGGCAGAGCTTCTTCTCAGTACCCTCAACACAGCAACACGAAGCATCACCTGGCCATTGCACTGCCAACCAATTCAATGCCACAAGTTCCTCCTTCAACAACTCATAACTTTGTGCAACTAGTTTCAAAATCATGAATTTTGAGCAGCATAGGTCCCAGTACAGTTCCTGCTGGAAATATACTGGTATCTCCTACCCACGGTCAAAGTAGCCCTTCTCTCTCATTGCCCGACCACTGAATTCCTTTAAAGCACTCAATGAATAATACTGAAAAAATAGTATTTCCAAAAACCAGTCACATCACATTGATGGAACAGTGCCTAGCCACACCCTTACTAGTTTTCTTTCAGAGAACTTCCAACAGGTTTGTGCTACACAATTCCTTTTGAAAAAATGTGTTGCTTTGCGCTTTTTTAAACTCATTTTTCCTATCAATACTGTATTTACCCCTGTCTCTTTAATTTTACTCTGTCTCATAGCTGCTATCTAATTGATTGGTGTGGTGATCAGACCTACTACCCTGTGGTTCCAGGAGCTCTCTTTGTGTCAGAATGGCTGCCACCACCTTCTCTGGGTCTGAGCTACCTACTCTATCTCCTACAGCTTTGGACTTTGCTGCAGGAAATTTGAAAATTTCATATTCCAGTTTGATCTGCCTTCTTCAGAGAATAGTATTTGGTCCTGACAATGTGTCACTACAGATTTATTGATCTGTTTGAAAACTACTTCACCTGCAGTTCAACATTAGACAGCTTCCCAAAATCATTCCTGGTAAAGAAATGTTCTGGTGTGGAAATCTTAAATTCTTCTAAGATGCTCAGAATTTGTATCTCTCTAGTCCCGTGGCCTTGCCTTACTCAAGCTCTCCTTTTACTTGTTCTACAGACTCTTCAATGACCTCCTGTTTCCAACATGTTTGAAAGTGTTTTTATTAGTACTTCCAAGCCTTTAACAGGCTGCTCCTCAGCACCTTTTTAGGCCTGTTTCATTAATGCTTCCCATTTAACATGCTTCACATTTAACATAAACATACTTTCCTTTCTCCATCATTTGGACATGACTTCGACTTTTTGAAGACTATTTATTTAAAATTGTCTCTCCACTCATCTCCTTAAAAACAGCAACCTTTTCATAATCCATCTGAAGTATTTTTGATAGCTGGTATACACATACTTTGAACACTTAAGATGTCTGTAAGCAGTCTTCCTTCCAAGTCAAAGTCACTTCACCCTGTTGACTCTTGCTTTTAACCTCAGTGTTATGTTGTTCACATATGTGGAATCACACATTCCCGTAAAGACCCAATGATGAGTGAGTGAGTGAGTATTGCCGGGCTTTAAATGTTGGTTGATTAGCTTACATCAAAGGAATCTGTGGTGTCAGTTTAAGCTCCTCATGAATATTATTCCACAGTTCAAGTATACATTTTTGAGGATTTCAGAGAAAAGACTCTGGAGCCTGTATTTAAATCTACTCTTCAACAGCTTTAGATAAACTGGTGAAATAGTGTGGGATAACCTGCAATTCTTCTGGCTATGATCAAATTTTTATTTGCACGCAGAATACTAATTCAGAGGCCACTTATACAGTACCTTTAATTAGTATCTTTAGCTTCATTAAGATACGTATATTGTACATATGTACTACTTTTGTCAGTACTGTTAATCACCACTTCAGCTCATTGTTTTTCCGGATTAATCAAATATTTGTATCATCACTCACCTGTCAAAAACTGTAGCAATAAAAATTTTGTAAGAAACATAGTTTAGAGGTGGTGCTGGGATTTTTTCTGTTATTGAAAGAGCTTGACATCATTAATTCTTTAGTTGGAATTCTACTTCCAGAAATACCTGTGAGGATTATTTCACAGGTTCATTTTCTAGTTCTTAGATGTCCAATTGCCTAATTTGTAGATGTGATCAGGTAGTTACTGTTCTAAGTACCATGAATGGCAACCACAATTATTTCCTGAAGCAAATATGCAGAAAAAAAAAAGGCCATTTTTCAAAAACAGACTAGAAATGTTTTTAATTGTAAATAAAAGCATCCCCAGCAGCACTAAAATACAGCTAGAGGTGTCATGTCCAAGGTGGCAAAGGCTAGGTTAATAATTGTTAGATATTAGCTACATTTAGTGAAGCTGTAGATGTTATGTGGTGACAAGTACTACTTTATGTTTGGCCTTCTCAAACCTTTTTTTAGTTATCATGGACTGATTATCAAACCTAAAAAAAAATTGGGCAAATGCACCTAAGATCTGTACTTGCACCTCATGTTAGCACAGTGTCTCTCCCGTGTGTACTAGGGTAATAAAAGTGAAACCTCCCCTTCTTCTAATTACACAAGGTATGAAGACAGTGAATCTGGTACAAATGCTACTCTGCGATACTCCCTTTCATCTTCTGGCAATTTTAACAGCATCATAGTCTCTGGTCTATCATCCTCAGGTATTTATCTTCTGTAGATTAGAAGAATAAAAGCATGCAAGATGGACATATGTAGACATATATATCAGGTATATAGTCATATATAGACACATGCAGTCAGACACAATTACCCTTTTGCAGGATATTTGGGCTGTATACAGCATAAAGCCTTGCTGACATCAAGACTCCCTAAAAATATGAGGTTTGGTTATAGGAGCTGACTAGTGGCCCTGCTAGCGGCAGCTACTGCAACCCTGATACACCTCAGCACTGCTGCTCTTCAGGTTTCTGATGATTTATTCCAACTCATAAAAAAATGTTTTTAAAGAGTGAGTGCACCATGCTGGAAACCTCAATTAGTATAAAAGGTAGTAACTCAGTGAGCTATTGCAGCTTGCAGCAGCTAAGAAATCTTGTGCAAACCCTTCTCTCACTTCACTCACAACCTGGCTTCCACCCATACAGCTTAACACCCTTGCATAAAAGAAGGTCACAGTATCTAAAAGACCTCTAGATTCTCTGAAAACATTACACTGTGTCTGTAAAATCTTCCCATGGGAATAAAAATACAAAACAGACAAGAGGCATTTTGCCTGGTTTTGCCTTAGACAGTAATGAAGGAAAATTCAAAATCAACACTCTTGAGTACAGAGGTAAAGCCTCCTTTAACTCCTGTTTCTTTAAATAGAAGCCCGATCTGTGGAATGCTGGAACTGGGAAACTGAAACCATGTATAGTACTTAATTGTCATTAGATGTAAAAATCAAAGGTATCTCCACTATACTTCCTGTCCTGGAACTTTAAATGGAACATACGGCCCAAGTGGGTGGAGATCCTGGATGTGGAAATACAGATACAGTTTTCTTTCTAGAAAGACTATGAAAAGTAACTTAGTGATCAAATTAATTCAGAAAGTCACAGCAGACCAGATATGGTCAAGGAATGTCAGAGTTTCAGCAACTACCGATTAGTTACAGAGACCTAAACCTGCTTACAATTTTTGGTTATCTGGTACCCACTAGGGTGAAACCTGTTATAAAGAATCAACCCCTTTCTATTGAAAGGGCAGAAAACAGAATCTGGAAAATAGTTATCTGGACACTTAGTGGTAGTTGCCTTTCTAGATGGTATTATTAACAGACAAAAGTACATTGCAGTGTTGGGTACCTAAGCTAGGAATGCTATCTAAATACTCCGTGAGTGATACTAGTGTGCACAGTTTGCTGGGTGACGATGCTTGAACCGGTTCTGTGTTATTTCCTTTTCCCCTTAACATGGACACTAATAGCAGAAATATTCTGTCTCACTGCTCTTATGTAAGAGTTCTCCTCCCACACCAACATTTTAGTCAGAGGGCAAAACACTCTCACAACTACTTCCGTTGCTTTAGAAACACTCGCCAAGTTGTAATGGCAAAAGTTTTGCATCTTCCTTTTGGGCTGAATGGCCTGAAGAATCTGGGAACAAGCCAATGTAGAGTGAGACAGTGCTGCTGACCACACTGAGCTCCTGATCAGCCTGTGAGCATTGTCTTCAGGACTGCTCAGTACAGCTTCCCAAATGAGTAACATCTTAAACAGCTGATAGCTTCACTGACTCTCCATTTAAATATGCAAATATAAACTCAGAATCCTGTGAGTTTATACTCATGAATTCTGAGGTTTCCTCTAAAATTTTGGGTCTTTTTATACCAGTCAAACTCTTCTGTGTCCCTTCTCTGATCTCCCCTCCCTCATTCTGCTTCCTCGATGTCACAGAACCACAAGAGTCTGGACTATGAAAGACTCTTTGTCTCATCTAGTCCACTGATTGCAGAAGCCCACTGGCTTTCTAATACTTCTCTTTTTTTTATAAGGCAATGTAATCTCTTGCTCTCTCTTGCCCTCTCTGGCTTTGCTCCACTTTTCCTTTCTTTTATGTTGTACAGTAGATTACAGCCTATCTTTCTTTCCATTTGTCCTTATAGTCTGTTTCCTCTTTTCTTTTCATACACCCTGTCTTATTTCTCTTTTTTCTTTCTGTGATGCCTCTTCTACACTACCCTTGCATTTTCTCTTTTCCTCTTTCTCACACTAAATCTCTGTCACTCAATGAAAGGTAGAGATGAGTCATTTGTGTCTCTGCAACCCAAAGTATGACACTTACTACTTTATTTTTGTACAGTATCCTCAGGTTTTTAACTGTCTAAAGAATATGAATCTTTCTTTGTCTGCCCTTTCATCCTGTCTTACTCTGAAAGCATGTTCTTGTTTGCCCCTTGTCTTTTTGTGTACGCTCAGTCCCAGTGTCTGTGGCTTTTTCTGACTTGCCCACAATCACTGTCGGATGGTCTTTCTTACCCTACTTCTCTCAATCAGGTTTTTTTCCAGTTTTTGAGAAGAAACACAAGCTCTAAAGGAAAAGCTGAACGATGAAACTAGGTGTTGGGAAAAGATTTAAAAAATGATAAGGTAAGGCAAACAGGGACAGGACTCACAGGAACAGGATGCTTTAGCATGGAAGAGAAGCAACTTTCCTAGGAGGGAAATGTGTCTCATTTTGAATTAGCTCTGGCAGATGGAAATTCACTGCCCAGAAGAAAGTCACTCCATGGATCAGAAAAGAAGAGAAGCATCAGAAAGAACATCACAGATATCTCACAAGACTTTGCCCCTTCCCCATGAACCTAAGAAGAAACTGAGGCAGGGAAATGTGCGCACATTTTGGGTTATTATTTTGCCTAGCTCTCTCAAGATGCCTTGTATTTATAAACTCTCAAATGTCCATTTTCTTTCATAGAGCGTACATCTCTTAAGAGTGAGTAAGGATGTCACACTGCAGTCAGGACTGGCTCTCTGGGACAATATGAACCCAAGAAAGACTAAGGGTGCTCAGTGTTTGCAGAGATCTGGCTTCGTATCTGTGAAAAGTCACAGCTGTAACAGTGAGAAAGACTCAGGCAGACCTTAAGAAATAGTGCTGTAGGTACCCTGCTAAACCAAGAAAGCATGAGACTGCCTCTGTTGGCGCATGAATGCAGTAACCTGGTGTGCTTCTAGGTGAGCATCTGACACAAGTACCTTGGATTCCACCAGAACAGCAAAAGGCAGGAGGGAAATTAAGCAGCTAAGCTTGCTGTAATCACTCCTGACCACAGCTCAGTTTTTGGTGTATCAGCAGGCACAGCTTAACTCCCAGGCACAGCTTTAACTTAATTGGGAGTTTAAGTCCCAGTTTCATTTCAGTTTGGTAGCTCTCCTTTAAGTCACTCAAAGCAATGAGGTTTCCAGTACAACCCCTGGGAGTCTGCTCCATGGCCTAATACATTTCAGCTCTTTAGAAATATATTCCTGATATCCAATTTAAATATTCATTTGTTCACTTTTTTCCTATTACGTCCACTTTTTTTTTTTTTTTAATTGGGCCCTTGTTCATCTTTATATTTAATGTGCCAAAAGTGCTGAAGTTCTGCTAACAAGCTTTTATAGCATAAAGCTATTCAGATACTGGTCTGCATATTGACCCTCAAGGCCCTGATGGAAAAAATCCAAACTTTAATTACAAAAATCTTTGAATCATGAATTTCATTACTCTCAAAAAACAAAAACAAAAAAACAAACAAACAAACAAAAAACAATAGCAGCAAAAGGGAAAAAAAATAAAACAAACCACAAACCAAATCCTACTGTAATTAACAAATCACTGTATCTTTACTAATGCATTATACAGGATACTTTAAAAAGAACATATTATCCTATTATTTTCTACCTCTTTTAGAAAAATTGCTAAAAACCAAATTAAATTCTACAGCCACATCAATTTCTACTATCGTCAATCATTAATGACTTTGCTGTGAAAGTGAATTTTCAGGCCTCCTCATTTAACATGTGCAAAATTCCTTCCTGGGGAAGAAAGCAGAAAAAAAAGTACTGAAAACCAGCTACATATCCACTAGGGGTTTTCTGTATTCATTTCACAACTCATTACTACTATACATCTATTACTGTTGCTATACTGATTTGCAATATATTAAAAAAACCCTTTCAAAAACCGTAAGTTCAGTTACTGCTATGTGAAGGAGGTAATATTAATCACAACAGACTAAGATAACTCAACAATACTTCTACAAATGCCACTTACAAAGAGGAGAGAAGTCTGAGTGAAGGAAAGTGGTATTCATGTAAAAGAGATCATCATCTCCAATTTAAACACAAAAAAAATCTGCAAACCAACCTAGGAGACAAACATTAAATCAAAGTTTTGGACTTTAGCTGAACAAACAGCTTTTATTGCTTAAGTCTGCTAACTGCATTCTAGTACCAAAGAGCCATTTTGGTAGTAATAGTAAACTGACAATTTGACATCAGCATGACCTCATCATTATTCACAAATGTCCACTGATCACCACAGAAGACAACGTTAATAAAGGTAAAAATTACCATCTATCTGCATAAGCTCCCCTAAGAACCATGATGTAAAGGATCAACCAGTCTAATTGTTTCATGTATTTGTAAAAATCTGATTAACCCACACTAAAGTCACAGAAAACACTTCCACAGATTTTAAATACTTGAGTCAAACCTGGGACATGAAGGTACAATAGATTCTTTATCAAATATTTTGGTTTGATATTAAATTATTTCCATTCCTTTAAAGAGTGCATTAGCTGACTTATTAAATCGACTAGTTACTCATTTAAAATTACTTCCTTGGTTTGTGATACTAGGAAATGACTCTTTAACAAGTATTCTTGGAAGGTGTATCATTGCTTCTTTGCTTGGCAAGCTAAGTTGATGCCTTTTAAAGCAGGATATCAACATGCAATTTTTAAAATAAAAACTGAGGAAGCAATTAGCACTATAAGCATGCAAACAAGTAAAAACCAGGATTGTTCAATACTGATTACCTAGCATAACCTTAAGTCTTCTCACTAACCCTGCCAAACAGTTGCCTTTCATATTTATTTTCTAAAGTGCTACATTATAATTATTTTCCTGAAAGAGATTAGTTGCTGCAAAACTTCCTTTTCCTAAGCACTTCAAGAAAACCAGTGCACATGTCAGTGAACTTAATGGAAAAGTCACAGGGAGCTGAATGCCACATGTGGGACACGCCACATTAAATGCAGCCCCAGCTACGTGCACAGAGGGTTAGACTGTTTGCCAAATCATTAACATTGTTCCTAGCACATTCCATACATTTTATATATTCTGTATACATAGCACTCCATATTATTTATTCCATATATATTACTCTGTAATTTAAGGATTTGTTATCAGCTCACTTTCTAGAGATACAACATTTTTGTGACTAAGGACAGAGAAGTAATTGCTGATAAATGTTGTTGGATTGTGTATGACTTCAGGAGCAAGATGGACTAATTTTATTCAGAGAAATATGAAGTTAAGCAACTTTGCTACCACCAGGTACAACCCGCAATGCCCTCCTCACAACCTGAGAGCCAAACCTGATCCACAGACAACTCAGTCTGCACACCCAAGTACGTCTGCCACGCAGCTGGGCATAAAGAGAAGCCACTGCAGTCACTCTAACAGGTGAAGAGTCACCTGGGTGAGAAAGGTTGGCCAGCTCTTTTCAAATGATAGCACAGTATGCTTTTAGGATTCAAAGTCAAGCTATCTGAGGATGAAGTAAAAATCACAATTAAAAAGAGAAAAAACAATTTTGTCCTCAATGATGTCTGCCAGAGCTGTAAGGAAAGGTAACTTATTGAAAAATAGGGGTTTAGTATTGGGGGTCACTACTGCAGTGTCTCTATAGGAAAGATTGTCACTAATATTCTGGCTGTGAGGAAAGGAACATCAGGAGCAGATAAAGTTGACTGACCTTAAGTAAGCAGCTGCCTATTTTCCGGGCTTTGGGAAATAGCAAATGGTGGGGCTTTGGGTTGTTTCTGGGTTTTTCTCCCAAATATAAACTGAATTTTTAATATCTCAGGCTTACAAACATTAGGATTAAAAAGTTTTAACTGAAGCATTATTTTATTTTCTATACAATTTATTATTTTCATTTTCTATATAATTTAATTTTCTGTACAACTTACTATTTTCTATGTCTATGTCCTATTAATATTTCTTACTATTTACAATAGAAGGTTCTTGCCTTGGGTTTTTTTTGGTTTAAAAATAAATATGTGTGTCTGTGCGTACGTGTATATAGAAGAATGGCTCAAATACAGGCAATTCTAAGGACCTTACTAGCCACATACAAGTTGATCCCTTCTTTCTGAGGTGGCATCCAATTCACACAAAGGCTATCTCTTTCTCATTTCTCATTCAGCTTCTTATTCTATTCAATTCATGTCTGACTGATCCTTACACGACTCCTCACCACAGCCACTCACAGCCTCCTGACCTCTCCTTCAAATAGATGAAGGCATTATTCAGGTGTTACAGAATGACTGCAGGCCCTGAAGTATTTTTGTAACTTACAAAAATACACAAAAATGTACTCATCAGCCATTGAGGTTTTACACATGTAACACCTGAAGAATATTTAACCAATAGACACTGAAATGCATTCCCGCTAGCCTCTGGAAGTACTCCTCAACAAGGTTAATGGAATAAAATACTCCATTAAGGAAGAGAAGCAGCAAAGGAGAGGTTGTAAAAAAAAAAAATCAAACCCAGAACATGAGAATAATCTCAATTTCTTAACATTTAAACCTCTTAGGGACCATGTTTGTCTCCAACCCTAACTCCACAAGCTGCAGGAAAGTTGGTTTCTTTTTTTAGCAGAGATGTTGTGGTGCTCAAAATTAAATAGAAGGTACTTACTTGGAGCCTGTCAGTTAAGCACTCCCAGATGCGGGAAGCCCTGACTTGCAGCATGGCTGTGGCAGTGGTGTGGGCATGGAGGATTCCAGCCTACACCACTCATCACTATTGTTTGCATTAAGATGTTTCATGTTGTTGCTGGTGCAATCATTCCAGGTGCAGTTACTGTGGAATTGAGACTAAAATAACCACCCACATCATGGCTAAATTATGGCTCTGCATGTAAAAAGGTGAATGACTTTGCAACAACTGCAAGTACGATTTCTGAGTGCTCTGAATGTGTGCACAGACCAGGAATGTGAAGAGCATGTACATTCGCATTTAGGCATTGACAACCATAGATTTTCTAGGTACCTGATAAAAGCAACAGGTTTTCTTTTTATCCTCTGTCTCTTTTTGAATGCAAAACCTCAGCAGACACTACCTGCTGATAGGTGCACATTTCCTCACAAAGCTGAAGGATTTGCTCATTTATCTACAAGGCCCAGTGCCTACTAAGGTAAATATTTCTAAAAGCACCATTCCCATACATCAGGTTTACTCAAGAGAACTGGGAAGAAGTGCCTGCAGCAACCTGCAGCAGGCTGTAAGACCTGGCCCAGGGTGAAAAGAGGAAAATGGGATAGACAGCAAAGGGAAGAGGAATCAAACATAACCCTTACAAGCAGTCTTCTCACTTCTTCAAGACGTGGCTTTATATTTGGACCATGCAAGCACCTCAAGGGATGACTGATCACCTGTCATCTTGAGTCATCAGTCAATAAGGAAAAGCAGTTAAGCACCTCAATTATACATCTCAGTAAACATTACCCATTGGGCCTGAAAATAATTCATGTCCCTGAAAAGATATTGGTACCACTGCAACAACCCTAAAAACTTATGCCAAGTACATTTACCCTTGTAAAACCTAAATTTTCAAGCCCCTGAAGAAACTCTACTGGGGTCAGAGTTGCTAAAAATGCCTATTCAAGGCATTCAAAAAAGGGGAAAGGTACTGTCCTGGCAACGGTAATAAAGGTTACACAAAAAATCTGATCAAAGTGGTCTGCACAAAAGGCTCTCCTTCCCAAAAAGGACTGTTCTAATTCCGCCCCTCTCAGCTCATCAAAATGACACGCAAACTCACACTGCATGCTTCCTCAGGATAGCTAAATCAAGAGTCAGCAACCCCTCCCAGCCAGTCCCACTGCCCAGGAAAAGCCCTGGTTTTTGTTCTTACTCCAATACCAGTTGTGAGAAACCTTTCTGCTGCTCGGGAGCAGCAAGCAGAAAATTCCTGTATGAAACCCAGTGTGTGTATGACTCCATTAACAGGCCACGGTTGGGCACAGAGGATGTAATTATTAAACCTCCAGGAAGCAGAGAGTCCCTGTCCAAACTTTGAAATACTAGGAAAAAAAAAATTAGATAAATCCTAGGGGAAATATTACTGAGAAACTAAGAAATAGTGCCTGTGGGAAAAAAAAGGGGAAAGGAAATTTGAAAAGCATTTAGAGTTACAACGACCAGCCCACACAAAAACCCCTCCTGTCGTTATCAGAAGAGGGAAATGAGAGTAAGACAAAGATGCATGAAGAACACAAATGCAATTAAATAAGGCAAGACCTACCGTAACTTAAGAACTTCTATTAACTGATATGTTCATAATTATGAATCCTGTTGAGGTCTGATATAGGAAGAAGCTGAAGAACAAACATGGGGAGAGAAAAGCTCCACCAGCATATGCTAGCTATTTAATGAAGTCTCTGTAAATTTGCTATGTCTTTCCAGGTACTTTTTGGTAAAGATGCCCTGGGAGGGAAGGGGGCAAGAAGATGACCACCATGGCCACGGGATGGAAAGTGGTTTCAGGGTGGCAGTTACTGGTCTGAAGTGAATAGGGACCATGAACTCTGCCTTGAACTGAGGCCAAAGCATGGGCATGGACAGACTTCCACCTCTGTTAACAGCCAGAAAGCAGCTTAAAAAACATGCTCCCAGAACTGCTGTGATTTGTAAGCTTTCTCAGCAACATGCTCACGAAAAAACAAGAAGAACCAAAGAGATAAAGAATACAGAAGGATGGCCACAGAAACGCCGTGGTTGTTGGGGACTCAGTCCTCATCTATGGTCTTGTTTACACTAATGACTCCAATGTATCGGGGAGCAATTATAAATCTACCTGCTTGGTGAGGACATGAGGCTGATGATGTTCCTGAACCTCGAGGAGTGTCATGACTCCTTCAGGTGAGGTTTATGAGCCTGATGGCAACTAAGCAGCAGAAGTGAAAAAAGAGCCCAAAACCCGAAAGTAAAGCTGGAAATAAGAATCATCAAAAATAACTGGGAACTTCCGGCATAAAGGTAAGATTATTCCTGGCGGAATCCGTTCACTGTGTCACTCCAACAGTGAATACATGAAGTCCATCAGAAATGTTTGTTGCTGACAATTTGAGGAAGCTTTTGCAAGAACCTTGTAGTGGCTGTCAGCTATACGTGGATCACGCAACAAAGTCTTTGAGGAATCAGTAGTGTCTTTATTAACAGAGTTATACCTTGGGGGTTGATGTTGTTTGGAAACATCACACAAGTCAGGAGGCAAATCTTCCTGACAAACACAGCAGCTTTAAACAGCAACTTCAGCATTTCTAAGAGAGATGTGAAAAATTAATTTCTGACAGATTCACATATTTTTATTGCCTTTACGTAAAGCTATAACCTTACAGGAAATCCTAACAATTGTTCAGCTTGAATCACCTCTGTTGGTACTGTACGTTATGTGTTTGGGGTTTTTTTTCCCCCATTCCCTCTCATTCTTTATTAATAGGGTCATTTGCCTGACAACCTGCTTCTTAAGAGTTCAACTATTCATTTTGCACCTGAATTCATAATCCTTTGTTTCCAACCGCATGGTCAGTTGCTGTGGAAATGATTATGATGGCACACGCAAAAAAAAAAAAAAAAGAATTAGTAAAACTGCAAGTAGGGAATAAACAGGTTGAGCAGATGAACTCTTAAAAACCAAAGAGGTTGTTTTCCTGCAACTATTCACACAAACCAACCAACCAACCAACAAAAAACAAAAACAGCAACAACAACAACAAAAGGCAAGATAACTTTCCCCCAAGCCTGATCTGTGGCACATGCTCACACAGTGCTGTCACAGACCAGGGATAGCAGAATTTCCTACATGATTTTTGGTCCAGGAACAATGTTCAGAGAAGTCCACCAGTACTGAACGTATTTACTGCATCTTGATAAGATACTTCTAGATAGAACACAGGACCTTACATTCAAAGTACTGTAACTTTGTGTTTCTCTTCCCTTCTTAGCGAAGCAAAAAGTAAGTATTTTGTGGCTAACGTATGAATTCCTACCCCAGAAAATAACGCATTTGCCATAGTGATAAAATTCAGCTTCTCAATGGACTTCAGATCAAACTAATCAAAACTAACTCCTCATGGCTCCTTCCTACCTGCTGTGCTATCAATCAGAGTAACTGCTGCTCATGCATCTTTGCCACGAGATGCTCAGACTTGCAAACTCCCTCAATTTGACAAGTGATGTGGGTGCCACAAGAGTCACAGGACAGGAATAAGGCTGGCCAGCTTTGGGGTCAGGATGGCAGCACAAGCATTAGACTGCTGCTGAAGCTCTTGCCTGTCAGGGTCTGTCTCTCAGTGAGGACCTTTCCCAGCAGCTCACTGATCACCACAGCCTCTCTTCTCCATGACTGGCAGTGGCCATCTGAAGCAGCCAGGTGGCAAATCTGTCCATCAGTTGTAGCTGGCAGGTGAGATCAGAGCACAGGAGGGAGGCTGGGGCTCTGCACAGCCAGCATGGGATGTGTAGTCCATGCACATAGGTCTTGATTGCTGTGGCCAATCAGGATCCCAGAGCCAACCACACCTTGATTGCATCCCAGATGGTTCCTGGATCACCAAACTTGGTGTCTAACCATGCTGATTCCACTCCCCTGAAGCAATGACTAGCTTCCCCTCCCTTGCATAACAGACAGCTGTCTAGCCTGTCTCTGCATGGATGTGGGATAGTGAACAGCAAGTGCAGTAGAGGAACATAAATAGCATTAAGTATCTAATACCTTTATGGCTGGTCCTGTTACAGGCACAGATCCTTGCTGTCTATTTTCCCCACTTTCCCAATACATGAGAACAAGCACAGGGTGCTTGGATAGATTTTGGTCCCCTGGCTCTGCTCCTTTAGGTGACACAAACAAAACACAGATGAAATTGCTTTTCACCTTTGTTTCACAATTTAGGAGAAAGAGCAGCAGATTCTTTGTACAAGGGCTAAAAATCCACTTAATAATAGGGAAAAATCTCTTGCCCTTAGAAGCAAAAAGCAGACTGCTAGGATGGCATTTGGCTCCCACCAAGACTTTCCAGAACCAGGGCTCTCTGTCCTCTGCACTTACTGCTGAGCATGACGGGCAGCTAGAGTAAAGCTGCGGCAACTCTACCATTCTTTCCAGGCTTCTTGATCTGCCACCGAAGAAAACCTGTAAGTAGTCAGGACTCAAATACCTGTCAATTTACTATTGCAAATCAAAGAACACCAGGAAAGCTGGTCAGCTTCAGAACAAATTATTCTACATAGGTGCTTGGCGAAAGGAACTGCCATAGCGTGCTCCGGCCATTCTCAACCCCTTTTTCTCCTTCCCCTTCCAGGTAAAACAGAGGAACACATAGACTGACAGCAAAGTTGGCAGGCATATATCAGGCCTCTGCTTGACGGGGAGGAATCCAGCATAATCCTACTCTCCTTTTAGGTATCAGAAGGGCTTTACATTGACCAAGTCTACTATTTTACTAAATACTTCCACAAAAATCTAAAAAAATATCCTTAAATCTAATGCATCCCAAACAAATGCACTAAGAGTTTGTACATCAATTGGGCCCTATTATCAACTTACCCAGATGACATTCCCAGTCACTAAAAGCTTTAAAATACAACAGGCTCAAGTACATTGACAGGTATAGAACAGAAACACTGAAAATTTGGTTTGGGAGGCGCTTAGAGTGTATCTAGTCCAACCTCCTGCTCAAAGCTGGGCTAGCTTCTAAATTGAAAGTCCTATCAGGTTGGTCTGTGCTTTCTGTGGTTGACTTTTGGAAATCTTCATGGAGGGATATTCCCCACCCTCTCTGCAGAGCATGTTCCATGCTCATTCTTCTCCATTATGGAAATTTTTTCCTTACTCCATGCAAATTTCCCTTGCTGAAACTTTTGACCATTGCCCCTTGTCCTCTTACACCATTAGATAAATGGGGAAACACCACAAACTCAGTAGATCTGTGCAAGTTGGGGAGAACCGCGTTCTCTTAGGAATTTGGCTAGTGCACAAATGACGCTTCTCATTCACTTGCATCCTCAAGAGCCTCCACTCCCCATGGACCAGCTTTATACATAATTCTGCCTCTCAGCACGCTTAGAAGGGGGAATGCTGATGCAGAATAACGGTGAGCAACTTGTACATAGGTACAGCCTGTAATTGTTTATCCCATCTTTCCACGTGTCTTAAAAATAGTTCTTTCTCAAGGTTTTAATAAGTATCATGTATTGGTGTTCTATTTATACTGCAGATCATTCATTTTAAGAGGTAACAAGCACTCTGCATATAGAATTGGAGAGGTAATTCTATTGTAAAGAATTAAAAATGAAAATAATATTTAACTTTGGAAAATAGGTGCTAAAGTGTTCTTTTTTTAAGAGATATTTGCATCTTCTGATTGAAATAAATGCTTTAGCTACACAAGCAACAACCAAAGATCTGAAATAAGGAGGCACTTTGCACTTGGTAGCCACACAGTGTTCATTAAAGATCTGTGACCTCCTCAATGGAAGATTGCTTTTACTTTCATTACATATATATATATTATATCCCCAGTAAAAACAACCCAAAAGACATCAAACACCGAAAAAAATACATTGAAATAACATTAAGAATCTAATATAAATCCACAAAATCCAGGAAATTCAGAGATAAAGAAAGACTTTCAGATGAGGGAAAACTTTCCAATATATTAAACTCGGGCATAAATTCACTTCCTCCTCATATGTTTGCCATCAAGTCATTCCAGACGCAGGGGGTATGTCCTCTCTGGGGTAACTCAAGTGCCTTCAACAGTACTACACCAAGGATTGATTTGGCCCTGCAAAACTATGTATTAATACTTTCTCTATTTCTGATAATTACTAAAGATATTTGAGTTAAAACAGCAACCTCCTTTCTTGCAGCTTATTTTCCCATCATTCAGAGACTGCTATAAAACTGAATTTCTGAGATCGCAATATTTTCCATGATTACAGACTGTGATATCAATCGCGGGGTTATGACTTCACTGACAGACCAACTGGAAGAAGAACCTCTGTATGAAGGAGAAAATACACATGCAAATACAAATATATCTGAGATTAGCAAAGACAACACTGCAGCTCACCAGGCACGGACATTTCCATCTGCATAAATAATTTTCTCTGCTTTTCACTGGAGCCAAGTATGAAAATGCCCCTTAAAAGTTTCTGTTTCATTCATAAATCATTCATGGTGCTGATGTGTTGCCACCCAAACTCAGCCTTGGTGAAAGTGCTGTGTGGGCCAAGCTTGATGTCAGCAGCAGTTTAAATCATATGCTGTGGGTCCAGTTCTTTGCTGCACTTTCTGGAAGTGCAAAATCAAACATACAGCTTAAGACAGGATATGAAGGGAATGAAGTGATTTCGAACTGCTTTCATACTTCTAATGATTCTGCCCTTGCCCTCAAGCTGACATGGCTTTTGATTCTGGGATCTGGCTATTCCCTCCCCAACTGAGCAAGATAACCATAATGAACTAGTTACTAGAAGATCCCCAGGTATCTGTCTGAGCAACAGGATCCAAAAAAGGAATGTGATAGGGAAAACTGAAAGAAGGGAAGACAGGATGCAACCTCATGAACTGCATCTTCCACAGCGAACCCAGATACATAAGACAGCTACCCTGAGCCCTGAGATACACAGCAGAACTGCAGAGCTTTCTGCATCACTCTGGAAGAGGAAAAATGATTTTTCCTTTCAATTTCCTAGACTGCCAAGAGGCAGAGGAGCTATGACTGACCTCAGACAGCCACACTGAAAACTCTAGTATCAGCACATGGGACACAACTGAGCTGACAGCTGGTGAAACTCAACCCAAGAACCCAGGAGTGACAATTCCCCATCGCTCCAAGTCTTATAGAGATTGGACTCTTGTTTATTCTTTTTGCCTGTCTTCTACTCCTTGATATAAGACCTTCTCAGAGGTTACCTGAAATTTCTCATATTTAGTCTTGGAGCAGATGTTTATTTTGTTGGAGAGCTTCCAAATAAATCCAGTCAGACATTTTAAATTAAAGAAATACCCGTTTCAATTTTTCAGCTACCTTATCATTCTCAAATTACTGAAAATGAGAACTTTTTTAAAGCTTCTATCCATGACATTTATGTAGCCCTGAATGAGGAGACTGGGCAAGCTAGGTATTCGATCATTGACATGGAGAAGACAAACAAACTGAGAATGGATGCAGCTGCAGTTCACCCCTGCCTCTATACTTGCGCAGAGCATCTGGAATGCTCGCATTGCAAAAGTGCAAAGGAAGGACAGAATCTCTTCCCTGTTTTTTTATTATAAGGCCACTAAAAACCTTTATGAAAACTAACAAGTCAAAAGAAAATGAGGAAGCTAAATAAATCAATAGAGTTCTGCCTCCCAGTTATTACATGCAAGATAATGGCTTCTGGGGGTGTAAAGAAGGGTGCACAGAGCTTTGCATGTACAAAGCTTGCTCTGGGACATTATTTAATTAACTAGTTGAAATTTTAATCATGCAAAGCAAACCACAAAGTTTTATAATTATGCAAAAGGATCATGATGACTAACTTCTCCCTTAAATAGCTTTCTTAGTGATTTGGAAGGATAGGATTAATAATCTCTTTCTTGGAAACCAACGGCATCTGCTTTGCCTACAGAGGCTCTGAGACCTTCTACTTCCTGAAATGAGCAATGAAAGAGATGAAGGAGCTTCGTAATTTGCTTGGAGCAAAATTATTATTCATTAAAAAATTTTAAAAAGCTTTTGTGTGCATGTGTGAGCTTCAACTATAACATAATTTCTCCGTCACTGTCTATGTAATGGATATTGCCTTTGATCTCATTTAAGCAAAAAGTAAAACGCACAAAACCTTCTCGCTGAAGATACGCTGCAGATTAAAGGGCAAATTCTTTCCCTTACTGAAAATCATAATCAGTGGCTTTTTGTTAGAATAACTAAGAAAGGGTTTCCAATTTATATATCACCATTTACAAGTATTCGGAGGGAAAATCTTCACTCCAACCAAGTCAGATGAAGTCTTGCTAATGAATTTACTTCACCAGGGCCAATACTTTACACAGATTCGCCTTAAAAAGAAGTTGTTTCAGTAACATACCCTCGGTATGTATCTACCTATGACCACATCTGACCATATCCTTAATGAAAGTTATACACACAAAAGAAGCAAGATCATTCAGGCATTTTCAAAACCATGTCCTTGTGTATCTCAGAAAAATCTGCTGAAAGTTGAAGTGCAGAGATGCCCATATTCCAGTTTTCAAATAGTCCACTGAAATGATTAATCAAGAAAAAACTTACTACTTTTTTAAGAAGCAATACTGTTTATATGGCACACAAATTGCTTTGTAATTAAAAAAAAAGCAATAAAAATCTGCTGTCTCTCTGTACAAGCCTTGCCCAACTGTTACTCACTCAGTGACTCCTCAAAACTTCTTCACCTAAATAGTAAATTTCTCATATCCACAGATAGATTCAAATACTATTCTTGTTATGTGATAGTCACAATAAAGTTTCTATTGACCCGGTGCCTAACTTGAACATGTATACATCTTCCTCAAAGGACCTGAGTTTAGCGCAAACATGGCTGTTCGCACTTTGTAGAGTTTTTAACCAACCATTACACATGGTTACACACCACATCAGTGGCAGATGGATAAGACCTGAAACCCAGGCAACTGATTTCATTAGGACTTTGGCCACGGAATTCAGTAAGACTAAGATTTTATCATGCATCTCCTGGCTGCATATTCAATCTACTTGACCAGAGGCACCATGTGTCATGGACAGACCAATTGTTCGTCTACCTAACTCAATCAGACTTACACATAAAGCTTATTAAAACAATTGCATGCTTGAATGGTCATCCCTAACTTGAATGTGAAGTTTGCACAAGAAGCACCTTAAAAACTGCATACACCTCTGCCTCCTCCAAAGAGTTTATGAATGTTAATGAATGCAAGAGTGCAAGCCATGGCAGAGATAGCCTCATGTCCTCTACATTTTTAATACTGTGATCCAAGTACTGTATGTACTTTGTCAACGTGTTGTGTGAATTGTTTTTCCAAGACCCAAACAGACAGTTGTCTGTGGAAGGAGAGTCCCCAAGGAGATTTCTCAAGGCGTTTAGCATCATTAACAGGAAACAATGCAGGAGGAACAGCCAAAGCCTGAATGGGTTCTGTGTGAATACTAAGGAAACCCCAAGAACATGTTAACACAATGCAACTTTGATAAGATCATAATAGTTAAGCTCACACATGTGTTTGTATTACGTCTTGTAAAAGGCCCCAATTGCTGTCTATTAGGATAATTGATATAACAGTCAAAATAGATTAGGATAATATATTGGGTAAAGTCATGATTTCTGCTGTATACAGGAACTACCAGTCCAAGTGTTTTTCAAGCTCCCAGCAGTTACTCTGAACAGACAGGATGTAAAAATTCTAAATCTTGCCAATTCGCTGATAGTCTTAAAGGCTCCAAAACGGGAACTGCCACTACTGGCAAATCACTTTTAATCAAAGCAAACCAACCTCTGCAGACCAGATTCCATTCTCATCGACACTGATACAGATACAGAAGTAATAGATTACTTCAACTGTAATTTATCAGTACCATTATTTAAATCATCATAAGCAGGGCCAAAGTCTAACCCTGCAGTTCCACAGTTCAACAGTTCTCAGGATTGACAGACTAGAATAAATCAAACAGAAAACAGTAATTTTATTTGAAAAAAAGTAAAAAGAAAAAGAATAAAGACACCTATTATGCATTACTAGCCTCCTAAATATGCTACAGAAGGAGCACAGACACAAATATATAACTGAACTGTCAAAAAAAACCTTTGAAACTCTACATTACTTGCAATAATAATGGGCAATACCATCTGAACTGGTAAAAGAAATAATTAAAATCACATGCATATAGATTACAGAAAGCTGTTGCCTGCAGAACCCTTGCAGTCATGCTATAAAACACACAAATGTCTTATGTGTGTGGAGATTTCTCTAGGGTGGGATTCAATCCACCCATTCTCCACAACTGCCTATCTCTGTAAGTTCCTCAGCTGCCTAGTATTTTCCTACCTAACATTAAAGCCCTTTGCAGACTCAAGTCGAATTATCTCAACACGCTCAAAATTGCTAGTCTAAGATAGCAAGCCTTACCTCCCAACTAACACTTCACTGCATTTCAAGTTTCAACTGGCAGGCACCTGAAATGCAGCTCCACCCTCTGGAGGAGCCTTCAGAGCTGTGTAAGGTCAAGTCAGAGCACAGCTCCATTCACAGTGCTCATTCCCAACTTGTACATCAGCCTCTTGCAGCAAGCGTGCTCACGAGGTGCAGGAAGGGCTGCCCATTGGTAGTGATAAAGATTTAAACCCACACCTCCCATACAAGTGTCCTAATCACCAGCTCCTATGCTGTCCTGAATGAGAAGCTTTCTTCAGCCCTTCTCTTGAAGTTGAAACGTCACGCAGAGAAAAGGATCCAGAAGAAAAACAAGGAAGAAAAGTGTATCTTTTGAGTATTAGTTATGGCTCATTCTCAAACTGAGACAGAAGTGGTGTTCCAGGCTATGTTCTCCAACATCTGCATTTTAGAACAGACAAAAAGCATCCCTAGGGTTGTCACCTCAGATCTTTAGATGGATGCCCAAAGCACCAGGCCAAGCTTCCTCTTGTCTTCTCCCTTGTGGCTGCACTATTTTTAAATGCATGGCTGAACAGTAGCCCTGGATCTAAAGAGCTGTCACCCCGTGACATGTGTTCACGTGCTCATGATGTGCCTGTGGCACATCACTTGTCTTGGCACACAGGTTCAGCCCTGACTGAGCAGCACCTAGGGTCTCTTAGTGCTTTAGTTTCTAGGCTATTATACTAAAGAAGGACTTAAAATCCTCCGCCACTAAAGTGGCCATACTATGGAAACTGGTTCTAAGTAGCATGAGAGGAAGCACCACATTTTTGGTTCCCCATACACAGTGTGAAGGGGTAGATACATTCATTCAGTGCAAGCTTGGTGGATCACATTGTGGAGACTATGAAGCACATAAGCTAAGAGAATGGATCCCTCTCTGCAACCCTTCCAAGGCACCTAAGTCACAGCACTACTGTATAAAAATTAAATGAGTTTTATCAGGTAGATTATATCATCTGTCCTTTTCCAGGACAGGCTCCTAAAATGATAGCAAGGTAGAGTGTAGCTTGAGTGGATTTCCTACAATGTCAGGCTACAAAAGAAAAGGGATGAAACCCAGAGATGCCTGTGTCAGAAAACAAACCCACCTTCTCCATCTGTCTGCCAGCTCAGGGTGGTGAGCAGATGCCCTTGCACAGCAGGAAAGATTTCCTTCCTAGAAAGAAATCACTACAGCATCAAAATGACAGAGCAGCCGCCTCTCTGCCTCTCTGTATTGCAAAGAAGGAAATCATACCCCATCAACGGCCTCTAGTTACAGCAAGGCTGATAAGCATTTTCTGTGGATTCAGAATCATTCTGAACAGGGAGTAACAAAAGACTGCAAAACAAACAGCGTACTATGAGCATTATCAGCCTCAACACCATGATTACGTGTTCTTCAACATACAGCTTTCTCATTCAGTTTGTCATCTTCCCAGGCCTCAGTGTTTCCTGTTTCAGCACTGCCCCAAAGACTGAAAATATCTGGATTCTCTTAGATCTGAAAAGTTCTCTTCCTCTTTTATCAGCAGAGTCACTCCTGCATCTTTAAACAACTAAACTGTGTATCTCAGTCTGACTATTTAAACAGTACAGCCTCTAAAGTCACAAATTTCAAATTTCAGGTTCTATTTTTATTTTGGTTTTCATTTGCAGTCTGATAGGTCTTGGAATAGAAAAAGAGGTGCACTTGGAAACACCATTGTAAACTATACTCCCTTTGTATTTTAAATTGGTACCTAGCACAAAATAAATTGAAGACAGCAGAGCAAGAATGCATGTTGCTAACTAAATGATATATAAATTACATTACTGTTGATAAAAAAAAGATATTTTTTCCTCATTCAGAATTGTGTGCTACAGAATTAGAAGCCATCTCCTGGTGAAGATATTTTGCAGCTATTTACTCTAAGAAGCCCACTTCCTTGTTGAAAATCTAGCCTTGTACCTCAAATGTAATACTGAACTGCAATTTGAAGTGAGGCTTAGTCACAGGATTAAGAAAAAGGAAATAATAGTACTTGCACTTAAAGGATATCATGAGTTTCATTCAAACACCTGAAAGCACTCCAAATACTAATTATCACAGTACTAACTTCCCCCCAGCCCTTCCAGAAGAGGATCAACTCTGCATTCCTTCAGCATCCATATCAATTGCTTGGGTCTGTAAAGAATGCAGAATGAAGCCAAAAGTATTACTCTTTTTTAATTATTATCATAACTTAATTGAGAGGAGTAAATTCACATGAACTGACCGCCATTTATAAGACAGACCTTTTCTATCACCGGCAGAGAAAAAAAGGGCTATTTTCTTGCAAGACTACTGCATTACTAGAGCTTGCAGTATAAAGCAGTTGCAAATTAAATTACACTGAATAAGGTGCACAATTAGTCAGAAATTATAAGAAAACCTAAACTCTTGACTCCAAATCTTCTGTCCTGGATCACACTTTAAGTCATGGATTTTCATTCCCTTAGCACCACTACCTTTCAAGAGGACAGGGAATGGAAATACCATCAGTATGTGAGGTGACCAGGAATGGCCCTGTCCTGCAGCTATGCCTCAGATTGGCCAGTCGTGAGAAGTGGAGTAACCACATTCAAAACATTCAAGGTGACAGGCATCTTGGGTTTGTGACTACATTTGTCATTTACTGGATCAGTATCTAGCTTCTATACGTAACTAAAGGACAAAGATGATAAAACTCCATTGATACACATCGAATAGCTTTCAGGATTATATTTGGGTTTGGTTCAAACCCCTTCTTGTCCCAAATCTCTCCACTCTATTCTGTACATAGAATCACAGAATTGTTTTAAGTAGAAAAATACCTTTAAGATCAAGTCCAACTGCTAACCCAGCATCGCCAAGTCCACCTCTAAACCTCGTCCCTAAGTGCCACCCACATCTACATGTCTTTTAAATACCTCCATGGAGAATACAGACTTTTGATTTATCTTATTCCTACCCCTCATTGCTCACCAGATAGACATATGCTAGAAGTGCTGAGATACTGAAGTCTGAGTTTACAGAAACAGGTAAAAAACATATATTGGTTTAAGAAAGAGAAATGAAAAGTGTGTTTCCCTCCCTCATTCAACCTGTTTGCAAGTTCGCTTTACTGGAGGAGGATGGCCTTGAGCTGAAGGCACAGGGCAGGCTGCCAAGAAATCAGAATTCTATTCCTGGCTCTTCTACAGATTTCCTTGGGCAAGGCAATTAACCTTGTGGTACATTTTCAATGAGGTGAGGCCCAGCTTCTCTTTCTGCATTCACAACATTTTCAACAGTGAAAATGGAATTGCAGGAGCAAGAACAAGTCCCTGTACTTTCCATCACCTGATATGTTTCTCTCTCAGGTAAGTGGATGCACAGTTGCTTGGTAACAAAACCAAGAATTCAAACACCACAGGTGTAAAAATGCCTCCTTGCGCTGCCATGACCAGCCTCACTGCTCAGTTTCCTCATATGTAAAGCGGCCAATGAGACTCATAAAATCAAAAGACACAGATAAACAGAAAACTAATTTTTTAAAGTTCTTTAATGCTTGTTATCTGAGACCATAAAAAGGAAACAGCTCAGATTTTCAGTTTACCTTTCACCACAGACACTGTATTTTTACTTTCTGCAATTTCCTCTTTGGACTTGAAACAATAAAAGATTTTCTTTCAAGGATTCTGAAATGGCAGCTGAAGTAAAAATAGCTTTTAGCTAAACTGCCTATCTTTTAATATCCCTTAACAGAAGTGGAAGTGAATTAGAGAAAGAGTGAAATATCCTTTTGGTAATATAAATGTATTTTAGAAAATAAATATCATGGCCAAATTTTCTGGTTTGGTCTACAGGAAGACCTGTACTTGAAATAATTATACCAACAAGGAATAGGACTCTGAGATTCCAAAGGACAGTATTTTCTTAGATAAGATTCTAGAGAAATGAAGACACATCTCTCTCTGAACACAGGTGAGACGAACCCTATTTTCAGTGAATT
>JAAGNO010026287.1:0-25557 GCA_033439905.1 Ceryle rudis
TCTTCTCCCCCTCCTCCTCCTTCCTCGCCGCCTTTTTCCCGCCTCCAAACTTCCGGAGCCCGGAAAAACCCCCCGGGCCCCGCGCCCCCCCGGCAAAACGCCCCCAACAGCTGCCCCCCAGGCCGCCCCGCCCGCCCGCGGCGGAAGTGACGCGCCAATCACGGCTGCCCGCTCGCGCCGCCGCCGCGAACAAAAGGGATTTTCAGCCGCCGCCCCGCCCTCCCCGCCCCGGTTCCGCCGCCTGATTCGCTGCCGACGCCGCCGCCGGCCGGGCCCCGCCCTCGCTCCGCCTCCCCCGCGGCGGCTTGGGCCGCGGGAGCGCCCGGCGGCAGCTCTGATTGGCGGCCGCGCTGTCCCTCAGTAGGCGGGCGCGAAGGGGCGGGGCGGCTGGATGGGGAGCGGAGCGGCGCGGTAGTGGCGGTGGCGGCGACGGCGGCGCGGCCAGGTCGGTGGGGGCAGCGGGTGGGGGAAGCGGCTCCTGGTCCGGTAGTGCCGGGGCTCCGTTCAGCGCCGTCAGACTCAGCCTGGCCCAGCGCTGCTCCTGACGGGTGGGCCGCGGCAGGTGCGGGGCGGCCCGGCCCGTGGGGGCTGAGAGGGGCGGTGGCGGGGCCGGGGCCGGGCCGAGCAGAGCCCTGCTCTGCTGAGGGCGGGGGTGGCCTCGGTCGGGACTGGGGCTGCCAGAAGCCGGTGGGAGCGTTACCGGGCGCTGTGGAGGCTGGGGGGGCGTTACCGGGAGCTCGGCATCGCCGCGGCCGTCGCTGCCCGGGGCTGGGCCTGGTGGGCGCTGCCGCTGAGCGAGGGGGAGCGAAACGGCGGAGTCGGTTGCTGCCCCCCCGAGCCCGCCCCGGCACCCGCGGTTCCGCCCTGCAGCGGCCCCGAGCGCCGAAGGAGGTCGGGGGGCCGGCAGCTTCCCTGGGCTGCGGCCGGCGCGGGCTCCGGTGCGGTGCTTCCCTTTGTTGGCCGCGGTTGTACCGGCCCGTGGTAGCTCGGGAGTCACCGACCGAGCGCAGCCCGAGCCCGTCCCCTGTCCGTGTCCCGTTCCCCCCCCACCCCGGGACGGCCGGTGCAGGTGACCCTGGGCAGAGCTGGGGGCGGAGGGAGCTCCGTGACCCGGGGTGACCCGCGGGTTTGCCGGCTGACCGTTCTCGACGGCTGGGCTGGGAGCTCTCGCGGGGCGGGAGGGGGCCTGGCTGGGCTGCTCGGTGGCGGTTTGTGTGTGTCCCCGGTCGGGCTGGGCTCCCGCGCCCTGGCCGCCCCCGGCTGCCTTCGCGGGGGTGTGGTGGGGGTCTGGAGGTTGGAGGCACTGGGGAATCGGCTTCATTCTCTTTCAAGGACCTACAGTCAGGGCACGGTGGCTGTTAAAGGAATTCAGCAGTATTTGGAACGTGTGTTTTACGTATTTGCTTCATTCAAAGTAGTACTTCGAGCAGTAACGGCGTGAGGAGGATTTTCTGGGGCAGATGTCCTTTCTCCCTTTAGCTCTCATGTATAGAGTGAGGGGTTTAAACGCTGCTCGCTTTAACCTAGTTCTGTAGAGGTCTGATGCAATGCCAGGTAGCAATGTGGATGCACAATTATAAAGTGTGTGCTAGCTGCTTTATTATATAAACATATCATGTAATTATTTTAACAACTCAAACATCACACCGGACATGCGGCATCGCTTTTAAAAACTTGTCTATCAGGAGTTTTCAAACCAGTCATTTAGGTTGTTCTCATGTGCATGCAATTACGGGACTGCCCGTGCAGGCTCCTGGAAAATATCAGTTCCTCTACAGGGACAGGACAAAAAAAAAAATGAAGCTGATTCAGGGTTATAGATGTAGAGACGTTAGTGGATTGGTGTAGCTGTAACTGGCTTGTGAAAGGAAATACCCTCCTTCAGAGGGGGAAAAAAGGGAGGATAAGCAACATTCTTCATGATATTTTTTAAAAAGTAGTAGAAGAGTTTGAGCCCAGTAGAACCAGAGGGGCTTGGAGCTTCCCCTTGACAAACTGCCCTGTCTGCGCCTCGGGCTCCGGGTGCTCTTTGGTTCGTGCGTGCTGAGTAGAGACTCAAACCTTCGCTGAAGTTGGTGGGTGAAGCTCTCGTGCGCTGGCAGCGTTGGTTGCCTTGGTTCGTGTTGGTTGCCTTGGTTCGTGCCTTTATGTGCGTGAGCCCAAGCGAAATGTGACCTCTAATGGTTTCGTTATCGTCGTAGCGTGATTCAATGTGCAGAGGAGCTGCCACCATCTAGAAGCTTATCTGTTGTTCCTGGAGTGGAACATGCCAAAGATAACTTACCGTGGTTCTACGTATGCTTAAACTGCTCTGGGTATTTATTTTCAGTTAAATACTGGGAAATAACTTTCTAAAATAGGAGGTTTGCCTTTTCAAGGGTAGGGGGGTGTGTCTGCTGAGGAGACTCATTAATGGTCCATAGCATAGCTAGAAGGAAGTTTACCTTTAGGCAAGTTGTTATCTTTGTTTACACTCCAAACTCCTGCTTATTGTCCAAAAATGGTGGTATATCTCAGACTTGGGGAAAATATTTATACCATCAGACTAAATAATGAGGTCCTTGTGGTTTGTGATCTGTGTGATTGGACTCCGGGGGTATTTGACTGAATGGAAAGGGGTGATCCGTCCTGGAGAGTTCTAGATCTCGTTTCTAACGCTGTGAAACTCTATCCCTCGGTTAAAGGTTTGCAGGGATGGGTCAGGTTCCCCAGCAGATGAGGACAGATCTGTTTGGCAGAACTGGACTGTTCGCAAAGGGGAGAGCTGGGTAACTGAGTGGGGCTGGTGTGATCTTTTTATTAAGTGGGATGAGGAAGGGCACTGGGATGTGTAACTGGGAGGCAGTCTTCGAGAGGTCAGCTCAGGAGCCTGTGGCACTGGAGGGCTGGGAAGGGATCTGGATTTGGACAGGGGAGGAGAAGCTCAAATACGTACCTGTTAGCTCTTTGATCCAGAGATGCTTCTTCTGGTAAAATATTAAAATGAATAGATCTTTTTTTTTTTTTTTTTTTCCTATTTTTTTCAGCTCCCCAGTATCAAGTGGCCCTAAAAGGCAGCGTTTGGGATTGTTTCAGACTCGGCATCACGGCTATCTGCGGGCGGGCACTAACGCGGTGAAAAGCTCCCTGTAAATCAGCACAGAATTCAAGTGTCATTTAGTGGGGTTTTTAGGACAGTGACTCTGCTGCAGCATCTGCTCCCAGCCTGTCAGCTCAGCCGTGTGGGGTGACCGAGGAAACAGAGTCATTAAAGGGCTTCTAGAGCAGCAGGCTGCACACAAGGGAGCTGAGCCTCTGCCACCTATAGATCTTTAGTGCTACTTGTTGCTGTTGTCTAAATGATTACTGTGCAGGCTTACTCCTGTAAGTATTTTTACCTGTGTATTTTAGGACAGGGCTTGTTTATGCTATTAAGCTGATTAAAGACTATAGCCATAGAGGCACGTTAAGAATAGTGTGGCTTATTTCTGTAACACTGTGAAGTACCAGTCACAATGGGAGTACTTAGAATATAGAATAGAAACAGTTAATGCCCGGACTAATAGCTTTAAAATATCAAACTGCAGCTGATAGCTGTCCTGGCTTTGAGAGCATGTGGTTCAGCAGCTCATGGAAAGGTGCAGCTGCACGTTTCCGTGTCTTCTCTTTGTAAGAGGAAAGCACAGGCACAGTCACATTGAAAGTCCACGCTCGACATTTACTATCCTGGAGTAATAGAGTTAGATGATAACGGTTTGGTTTAAGATCTCAAAGAAAACATTTCCTTTTTAGTGCTGGCTTATAGTGCCACAACAGTAACAGAACTTCATGAGTACCTGCCAAAAAAAGCTGTGCTATTTCCCATCAGGACCAGTTCAGTCTTAGCACCTGTGAGTTGAGTCTGAGCAAGGACTGAGATGGTTTGCACTTGAGCTGTGCATCTCCTGAGCACCCATTTGGGTGTTCCAGATTTAAAACCTTCTCAGGGAAGTGATGCAACTCAGACTTAAATACCAACATAAGCATGGTAGATATTAAAGGCCAAAACCAGCCCCCCTCTTTTCTGGCCTTGTATGGTTGCTTATTTGTGTTTTAGCATTAATTTGCTGCTTCTGTTGCACTCTCTCCCTCTTTATGCGAGGTGAACAAGTTGTGTGATTTGCGTCAGTTGGGGAGTTTCCTAAATTACGATTTTGTGTCGAGTCTTGATGGGGTTTTTTTTTTGAAATTCTGACAGGTACGAATGGATTTGCTGAACAATCCACTCGTGTGTTTTCCTCTTTGACACGTGTTAATGCATCTGCAATAGGCAACACGCGGGCAGCGCTGACAGATCGTGTCCAGTGTCCAGTTAAATTGGTTTTGGAAGAGCCACAATACCCCAGACAGTCGTGGCCACTTCCACTGACATTCCCTTGAGCAGCCCACACCGATGGTGGGGTGAGCCAGAGAAGTCTGTAAGAATCGTTGCTGCTTTGTGGAATTTCATGTAAAATGCCGCATGGAGCAAGAATGTGAGTGCCCAGTGAGAAACTTGCCTGCTTGGCAGAGGGGGCATGGAGCAGACTGCTGATTTCTCTCGCTGTATGAAGGCTACTGGCTCCTCTCTGCAAGCAGAACTTTCTGTTCCCAGCAACTGGAAAACTGCTTTGGCACAAACAAGACAGAACTTGCATTTGTTCGTAATTCTCCAAGGCACAGTTATGCAAATCAGTTGTAAAGTAGCAGTGACTTCAGAAAAAAAATAGAGTTCAGCTGGATAGACTTCTCCAGTAAAGGTGAAGTTAACCCTTTACCACTTGCCAGTGGAGTTTGATATCTCTGGGTGGCTCCTTTGCGCTCTAGCATTTTATGATTAATACAAAGAGATGTGACTCGGACCCAGAAAAGTCTGTTTGACTGTTACACAAAGGACAAGACTGTATCAGTGGGTATATTTGCATCAGAGACAAGGATTTAGTTTGTGAAGTTATTTCCCTTGTTAACAAAATAATGTAATAGGAAGGCTTATTACTAGGCAACGTTAAGTGTATCAGCAAAGATGCAGGGGAAGAAAAAGCTTTTTGTGCGTGCAGTTTAAACGATGGATCTTCGTTCTTATGTGGACAGTAAAATTATATTTAATAAATGATGGTGATATTTAAACAGTTTGAAAGAACAGTAATTAATTGTGTGGGTTTTGTGGCATTGATTTCTGTAAAGTGGTTTGGGCCCATTCCATTAGTAACATATAATGGCATTCCTGGGAAATGTATCGCAGCAGGGAACGTGAACTGCACCGTTAACTTTGTGTAGGTGGCCCAGTTTGGACTGTGTTCATCCCAGCTCTTCAGGCTCGTTTCAGTGAGCTTTGCTGCTGTGTGATCCAGATGTGCAGCTTACAGTAGGATGGCTTTTCAATACCCATGGTTTTCCCTCTCCCGTTAACTTTGGCTCCTTCTCGGTGAATGGGATGCTGCCGTGTCAGCCCGTGTGTTCTGCCTGTACCATCTGGGTGCACATATGTTTGTGAGCCCTCGGGAAAAGGTGAAAAATGCATCTTCTACAACTGGTCTTGGAGGTTGAAGAGAAAATGTTCGCCTTGTGCGTGGTCCCCTGTCTCCCCAGGGGCAATTTGCGGCCTAAAGAACTGGAAGCTGAAGTTAAATGGAGATGATGTGTCGCAGCTCGGAATACTGATGCTAATGTACAAAGAAATACCTAGTCAACTATGTTCCCTTTTTTTTTTTTTCCAGGTTTTCAGGATGAATCTGGAAAAACTCAGCAAACCAGAACTACTGACGCTGTTTAGCATTCTTGAGGGAGAATTAGAAGCAAGAGATCTTGTCATAGAAGCCTTAAAGGTATGTTGTAAGTACCATGCTCGGGAACAAAAAAGACAACAGTACTGCTGCAGGTTCTGCAAAGCACTTGTATCCAAGGTGAAGTTCAGAGGCAAGGATTTCTTACTGGTTCAGAATCCCATCTGAATATCAGCAGTATTAGATAATACATGGTGTATATCATTCTACCTCTTGGAATTCATTATTGGCAGCTGTCTGCTAGCAGCATTTCAGTGTTGAAATAGCATTACTCGTGTCCTTTCATCCTTTCTGATAAAGAACCAAGTGCTCCTGTTAGTGTGAGAAATGTAAAAGGTCCATCAGGCTTCCTCCTTTGGTTTTGTTCTCCGATAGTAAGGAGGGCTTCTTATGGCAGAACTTCCTTTCATCAGGAGGCATCACCGATTACTCTTTTAGTGAGGATAATGTCACACTGAGGAAAAAAAAGCATCCATGCTCTTGTATTGTGCTGAGCCAGCATGAGCCATTGTGGCTGCTGAGAGCAGCAGACCTGGATGTTCCTCTCTGTGGTCTTTCCCTTTGCTGGCACGAGCACAACCTTCCTGTGAGGAAGATACCAGCTAAAACAAACCCATCCAAAAAGTTAGTTTGAACCCGTGCCGGTGCAGCTGACCTCACGCTTGTGAGAGCACTTGAGGTGGGACGGGGCAGAGGGTGGTGTGGTGCTCGAGCAGTGGGACCCCCTCTTGCAGGGGTAGCTTGTGCTGCAGGAATCCTGGCTTGGTGGTGTTGGCGTAGGTGGTGTTAGCTCTGTGCTGCTGCTTCCCTTGTTCAGGTAGCGTGGGCTCAGCCTAGAGAGTGCTTAAAGAACCTGCAGTCCACGTGTAATACTGCTGCTTTTTGAAGGATGCCTGGTTGGCACTCAGTAAGGTGAAAAAAAAAAAAAATAGTGATATAAATGATGGAAGAGGTCAATTTTTGAAGAAATGAGTTGTGACAGGGTTGAATATTGAAGGCTTTTTCAAGCTGACCCGTCACTGCTCATAATGTTTAAACTTTTGGCTGTTTCAGAAGTGGAATGGCAGCTTGCAGGCCTGAGAGCTGCAGGGACTTGGTTTTCCAGCAAAAGCTTCTGTAGCTTCACTCCGAAAACAAACACCTCCTGTGGGGGGGAGGCATTGGGAGATCCTCCTCCAAACCAGCTGGGATGCTCGTGTGGCAGAAATATTGCTACCTTCTCAAAGCTATCGATCGGGTGGAAGACTCGCCTCCTCTTGGAACAGACTTGCCAATACCTCCCCTGTCCTGAGATCACTCCTCTCATTCTGTGTGGTCAGAATGTGTTACCAAAACAAGCATCACTTTAATACTGCAGCGTGAAATGCATGAAATGGAGCACGGGGAGACCAGTGGGGCAGGAATGCAGCAGCTCCATTCCATTGGCTTTTTTATTGTGTACTTTCCAGAAGCATAAAGCAATTATCTTTTCTGTTGAAATGTAACCTGCAGTTCTCTCTTGCATGAGGAGATTAATATAGTTAGAATACCCTTTGACATAATTTGTCAAGTACTTGTAACCGAGAAGAAATTAAATGAAATTGTAACCTATACTTGGTAATTATGTCATATAAAATACCAAGCTAATCAAAGGTTAGTGCTGTTTACCCCTTCTCCTGTGAGGGACACACTCTAGTGCTTTATTTTGGCTTGAGCATCTCCCCTATGAAGAAAGACTGAGGGAACTGGGGCTGTTTAGTCTTGAGAAGACTGAGAGGGGACCTTATTAATGTCTATAAATATCTGAGGAGTGGGTGTCAAATAGAAGGGACCAGTCCCTTTTCTGTAGTGCCCAGCAACAGGACAAAGAACAATGGGTATAAACTTGAGCACAGAAGGTTCCACCTCAACAAGAGGAGGGAATTCTTCCCTGTGAGGGTGACAGAGCCTGGCCCAGGCTGCCCAAAGAGGTTGTGGAGTCTCCTGCTCTGGAGACTTCCAAGCCCCACCTGGCTCTGTTCCTGTGTGGGCTGCCCTGGGTGACCCTGCCCTGTCAGGGGGGTTGGACTCGCTGATCTCCAGAGGTTCCTTCCAACGCCCACCAGTCTATGATTTTAAGACTGCGAGGAAAACTGAGGTAGTTGGAAAGGGCAGTGAGAGCTTCAAATCCGAGCTGGCACTGTCTGCCCCCAGCCCAGCCTCCTCTGCGTGATCTCCTGGGGAAAATGAAACTCCTCCAAAACCAGCCCATGGTGATACGCTGCAGGTCTCCAGCTGCGTTGTGCTTTGGGTCCAAAGGCTTCGTCCAGGAATGCTGCAGCTGCCGTCCGGCTTCCTGCTACGTTGCCCTTCTCGATGGGGGCAAGGACAAACAAAATCATGGAACTACTTTATCTGGTGGCCAGGCAGAGTTTTAGAAGCAGAAAACTCCCAGGTTTGCTTTGTCCTTTTATTTGGAATATGCAGTTAGAGAAATTCTGGTCTTGCTGTGCTTTTCTTTTTGTTTACTGATAGTAACTGTGGTAACAGCTTTACAGTGACTCTGAAACAGTCTTCCTGGGTGTGACTGTAGCTAAAGGAAAACCCACCTTGCTAATTTGTTTGCTCATGTTTTCATACATCTAAAAATGCTGCCCTGGAGGAAAAAAAAAACTGAATTAAAGATTGAAACTCTGAGAACATTTGGTGCATTGAACAGATTGAGCTGTAAGGTGCACTAAGAAGGGTCGACAGCTCCAGGGCCGGTGGCTGTGTCAGTTGTCCACGCACAGAGGACTCGTAGGCTGGCTCTGTTCCCTGTGTGGTAGGAACAGCACCTTCTGACTCTGCAGTCAGATTTAATTTGGAGGAGTTACAGTTTTCAGTGGTGGAGTGGAACCTGAACTTTGCTAGAGGATTGATCTTAAACAATGGTGGTGTTTGTCTCCAGCAGTTACATTGGACACGTAGATGTCAGGGGTTAAAAATCAGAGGGTTATCTGCCTGGTTACTTCCCATTTAGTAAGAAAAAATGTACTTCCCCTCATGGGCTAATTTGACTTCTAATTCAGATTTAAATGCTTCTGAACTCTCTGGATGTTTTGGACAGATCCTTTGGTACGTTAGAGGAAAGAACAAGCGCTTGCAGAGAAAGAAAATCTTAATTTGTAAACTTCTGATTTGATTATAGTACAGCCTGCAGTAACTGATGTTCCTGCGTGCTTAAAGGAAAACATTTAGCATCCAGCAGAGAGAATCCATGTGTGTGGGAGACAAAGCCTAAAATAGTTTGCTTCTCCCTCATGGTATCAGGCACTTGTTGCTTGGCACTGGCCCCATGTCAAAGTGAAGCTGCTGAGCCCGGCTCTCCAGAGATCACTTGCTTAATTTGCTCCTTCGCTTTCCTCCCCTCTCCACCTCTCCTGCCCAAATCTTCCCCCTTCCTTTCTTGCTTTTCCTCGGGTGTCTCTTTGCACCCTGCCTGGGGGCACCATCCAACCTCTGCTGCTGGATGAGCAGTTCAGCTCCCGAGCTCTGGCTGCCTGGATGCCTCTGGAATGTTGTCACTTGACCTTGCTGACTTCTGTCCTGCACTGTTGTGAGGTTTTTTTTCCTGTGGTTTGCTTTTTTTCTCGTGTATTGTTCTGCACTGAGTGGTAGGTGTTTGTGATGGGAACCATCATCTCTCCCTGTGTGTTTGCAATGGACCTGGTCTGGAATTTTGATGTCCATTTCAAATTGCAGTGTCACCTCCATTCAAACACGATGTGCTAGCATAAAAGGTTAAATAGACAAATTTACCCTAAATATTCTTTTCCAGTGCTTCAGTTCACTTCCTCTATTTTAAAACCTCTTTGAGGGGAAAAAAAACCAAAACCTTGGTTTGTTTTTTTTTTTCCTGAATGTAGCTTCCTGTCCACTACATAAATCTCAATGTTCTCCTCAGAACAGACCTCACTTCTTATTATGCTCCTTTTCCTGTAACTATAATTGTATTTAAATCATCAAAAAAAACCCAACCCAGATGCTGTCAGAGAGTTGCATAATACTACGGGCTGGATTCTCAGTCCTCACCGGCACGTACAAAGGGTTGCATGTGTGAACCACAGTTTTGTCTTCCAAAATAGTGCACCGTGCCTGGAAACGACTCCGTATTTACATGGGGATCTCTCGCCGTGTTAGAGCACTTTGTTCCCTGCCCCTGCTCTTTACATGAGAACTTTGCATACATTAGAAATGAACTTCTGTTTACTTACAGAAAATGGGGAACGGGTTTCTGGCTTATTTCTTTTATGTTACTTCTACGTTACTGAGGCCTTAAGTAATTCACACTGAAATAGAAACGTATCTGTTCGGTGCTAATGCCCGGGAGCTGGTGGTCGTTGCTTTGCTGCTGAATTCAGTGATTCTCACTCTAAAGCAGAATCAATGCAGTGCAAAATTAAGTGTTCATTTAGAAATTAAGTTTACAGTGCAGTTTCAAAAACGAAATCTACCTCTTGTTTAAAGAAAAAGAAGTGCAGTAATGTAAAGCCTTGCTGCAGATGCTCGGAAATCTCTCACAGATGGGGCAAAATGGGCTTTTGCAGCACTGGTAAAGCAGCTCCCATCTAGCTGTGCTGTCCTGCTGGTGCTCAGGCTTCTCTTACAGCTTTTCTCGCAAGTTTGGGGGTTTTCTTGTTTATTTCTTGCTCTGTTTGCCAGTATCTGGGAAAGACTGATTCTCTTGCACCTTCCCAGTACCCAGGTGGGTGCTGAACAAGGAGCAGAGAGGTGCGGGAGTGGTTTCTGCACTGGAATGGCTCCAGCTCTGAATTCCAGCCATCCGGGTGCCATCAGGCTCTCCGTGGTAACGGTGGCCAAAGTACAGCCCATGAGTCCCCGGGCCACTGTCACAAGGGTGCCAAGAGCTGTGCGTGGCCAAGCCCATAGTGGGATTTGTATCATCTGTGCTACTGAGCAGAAGTTCCCAGGGAAAGAAGTTGCAGTTTTGTGCTGTTTGCCGTTTCCTAAGAAAATTTCTTAAGCTTTTCAAAGCTGATAACAGGTCTTAATGTGGGCAAATCTGGATAGCTCTCGTTGAGCTGGTTTGCTCACTTGGTGTAATGATGGCAATTAAGACAGGTACTGTATTTGAGCAATTTAATTTCTGCAGCGTGGCTCTCTGCTAGGCTTTGCTTCAGAGCTGGAGCTGAAGTAAGACTCGGAATTCCACTCCAACATTTTGACATTTAGTTTTGTTCAGAGCAAGTGATCCCCACCCCCATTTCCCTTCTGTCTGTCAGTGATCGCTGTGACCTCAGCTTGTCTTTATTCCCGATATTTGTCTCTGGGGAGAGAAGCAAATAAGGAAGTTCAAGGCAGTAAGAAGCTATTTAAAGATTATACCACTGTCTGCAACATAAAGGAGGAACTTCTGTGCAAATTATGACTGGAGAGCTGCATACACAGTAGCTACAGTTAATTAACAACGTGTTTGTGTTGTGCCGAGGGTTAAAAACTAAACTCTAAAATTACGGGCAAGAGTGATACTCTGTGTCCAAAAAAACCACTTGAAACAAGGCTTGGAAATTCCCTGTTTGATGTTCCAGTAAAGCAAGTTGTAAAGATTATTGAAGGCAGAGAGAAAACGCTGTCACATAAACAATGTTTCAGTAAAAGGAAATAATTTATTTTTAAAAAAAAAAATAAATAAATAAAATTACACAACTGGGTTATGGAAAACATTCATCCCCAAACAGCCCAGAAATCCCAAGAGGAAACAGGAGCTTTTCCGGAACAAAGTGAAGCCTTTGCTTTGCCTGCCTGCAGAGGAAACATCTCTTCAGTTGTGTCAGATATTGCTTCTGCTCCATAAAATCAGAATTGGCTCTTTTCAAACGGACTAGCCGTGGTCAATTGCCCTAACTGGAGCTAAAAGCCAGCCAGGCTGAAGTGGCCCCTCTCTGTGTGTGCCCAATTCTGCTGTCGTCAGGGGGGTGTTTTTAAGAGTAGTTAACGTGCGTAGCTGCTTCCTTTTTTTTTTTAAGAGCAGCCCAAGCTTAAATCTTATCTTTTTTTCCTGTGGGGGAGGACAATTTAATAGTCTCAGAATTGCCAAATAGTCCATTTCTTTGCTTATGGACTTGGAATCCTTTGATAGGAAATTCCTAAGTCTGCACATTGAGTTGACAGAGGTGGAGGTACTAAACTGGAACATCTTCTAATTGCAGATGATCGCATCTTCTTTCAAAGGGTGGTTGATGTTGTTGGAAGTATTTGTGTCATCTCTTGTTTTCCAGATGAAATTTTCCTTTCCTAGGCTAACAATGCTTTTTGTAACCTTATTTCCTTCTTATTAAAGCTTAATTTCCCGTGGATTTCTGCACTTTAATAGGTTGGTACTAGGATCTGAGATCTAAGTTGACTTTTCCAGTTTGAGCTCACTAATAGACTATTTCTCTTCCATTGCCAAGTTGCTTCTGTTCTGAAAGTTGATCAAAAACTGTATTTAAGACTGAATTCCAGCTCAGACAGGACAAAATCCAAACTATTGGAGGTATCCGTACATGACCTCCAGTGACAGCAGAAGTTGAACCGAGGAGTTGCCCTCGTGAGGAGCATAAGCCATGGGAGAAGCCGCTTGTGTATGTGACACATAAAACAACCTGTGTAGATTAATTTTAGAAGAGCTGTTTGTATTATTTTGGTGACTGGGCAGGACCCGGAGCACAGAGGTGTCACCAGCAGCAACCTGAAAAATCCAGATTTGCATTGCTAGGTGTGTGGTGGCCCAGCTGCCAGAGCACTGGATTTGGTTTTGTAAAGTAGATGTGGTCGGTGTGGGGTGACCTATTTAAGACTTTTCCTAGTCTAGACAACTTTAATTAAATGTTTATGCTATGCTGGCTACTGAAGAAGAATAGCTGGACTTCAGAAAGCTATTAATGTTATGATAGTCTCATCTGTTTGTCATGCTCAGTCAGGAAAATACTTAATTGCTCATAGTAGCAAAGAAGAACTTCTTGTTCTTTCCCAGACAGGAAATAACTCCTGCCACTAAATTCAACAGAGCTCAGGAGGGGCAGAGGAAAAACACAGCTTTTGTCACACCTTCAGTACTGCAAAAAATAGGAGGTTGTAGAATCATAAAGTAGTTTCAGCTGGAAGAGACTTTCAGGATCATCAAGTCCAACCTTATCCCCAGCTCTATCAAAACCCCTAAACCATGGCCCTAAGCACAACATCTCCCCAGCTCTTAAACACCTCCAAAGACAGTGACTCCACCACCTCCCCGGGCAGGCTGTTCCAATGCCTGACAACCCTTCCAGCAAAGAAATTCTTCCTCACATCCAGCCCGAACTTCAACTTCAGGCCATTGCCTCTTGTTCTGTCGCTGCCTTCTATCGAGGTTATAGGTAGTGGGAGTGACCTTAATCCCAGTTCTCTAAGCTTTTATTAGAAAGAACTTGCCCAGAAGTGAATCTTTGTGATGCCCCCCAGCTGTCGAGCGCTGGTGCCCCTCTGCAAGGTTCCTCCCGTATTTGTGGCTGTTGAGTGACTGGTACCAGCATGGACTGGGCTTAAGGGAAGAGCAGCTCGTCTGTCAGAGCAGTTAGGCCAGCTGGATGAATATCCCAATTTGTATTTAGACTTTTTAATGCCTGAGTCACTTACAAATTCCTGACACGCTTGTAGTGAGGTTTGGTTGAGTCATTTTGATGAATTCTTCAGACTAACTGAAGATTTCCTGCCCCTCAAAAAAAAAAAAAAAAAAAAAAAAAGCCTGTGGTTTTTCCTGTGATTCATTAAACCAGGGGCAGCTCATTATCCAGGGCCACCCTCCCATTTCCAGGGCTGATCTTTTCCTTCCTTTTTTTTTTTTTTTTTTTCCCCTTTAAATTTTTTAATTTATTTTTGTAAGTTAGAACAATATCTTAAGGTCTGATCAAAAGTATCCACGGTTCCTGATGGATGTCACTGATAAAGGGAGAGAGCTGTTTGTGAGTGTGAGCTGTGTGTTTGTTTCCTGCGAGGGTTAAAATACAACTCCAAACCCATATCGGAGGACAAGTGTCCTTCATTGGGTTTGGTCATGGAGGAGGTATGGAAAGAGAAGATTTTTGTTTGGGGGGTTTTTATGCCCCTTGTCAAGGTGATGCAGATGCTTCTGCCTTTGGGAGCAGAGATTGACATTTAGCAGGGGTTTTTGTGTTAACCACATGGTTGCATCGTAGAATATTGACAGGACCAACAAATCCCATCAGTTATTTAAGTAAAAGCAAAGCTTTACGGTCTGTCTGTCTGTCCTCTGACCTATACAGCCCAGTTAGGGCAGTTTGCTTTCCTGTTCCAGCGCACCTGTACCCACCGGTGCGCAGGGCCGGGTCTAGAGCTGCTCCCGCGCGCAGGACGGGTTTGCGTTTTCAGTACAACTTCCTGGGACATCAGAAAACAGCCGTTCCCATAAATTGGCTTCTGAGCTGTCTTTTCATTTTAGTCAGACTCGGTCTTTCCCATCTACAAGATGTCCTCAAGCTATCCCTTAAGAAACGGGTGACAGTTTGCCATTGATGGCTGGCCGCTGGTGTTTAGTGCCAGGGCTCCCGCGGAAGTGCGGCGAGGCTGGCACAGCCCCGCTCGCTATTCAGAGCAGGACCTTGTTTTCCACCCTGTGACAGCTGAATGTTCACAGCGTCAGCAGAGCTGGGGCTTTGTGGGGCTTGGGCTAAGAGCCTTCACTAGCTCTGAAAAGCTGCTGTGTTTAGCTTGGATTGGCTTATTTCTGTTCCTGCTCCTGAGGATGCCCAGATGCGAGCATAGAAAGCTGCAGCTCGCTTGGTATTGAGCGGGCAGCGCTTGTTTGGAGCAATCTTTTGTTTGTTTGTTTGTTTGGAGTCCCTCAAGGGTCGGTGCTGGGACCAGTACCATTCAATATATTCATCAGTGACCTGGATGAGGGAACAGAGTGCACTGTCAGCAAGTTTGCTGACAATACAGAACTGGGAGGAGTGGCTGACACACTGGAAGGCTGTGCTGCCATCCAGCGAGACCTGGACAGGCTGGAGAGCTGGGCAGAGAGAAATGTAATGAAATATAACAAGGGAAAGTGTAGAGTCTTGAGGCTGGGGAAGAACAACCCCAGGTACCAGTCATAAGCTGGGGACTGACCTGTTGGAAAGCAATGTAGGAGAAAGGGACCTGTGAGTCCTGCTGGACAGCAGGATGACCATGAGCCAGCAATGGGCCCTTGTGGTCAGGAAGGTCAATGGCATCCTGGGGTGTACTAGAAGGGGTGTGGTTGGTAGGTCGAGAGAGGTTCTCCTCCCCCTCTGCTCTGCCCTGGTGAGGCTGCATCTGGAATATTGTGTCCAGTTCTGGGCCCCTCAGTTCAAGAAGGACCAAGAATTGCTTGAAAGAGTCCAGTTATAGAGCCTCAAAGGTGATGAAGGGAGTGGGACATCTCCCTTCTGAGGAAAAGCTGAGGGAGCTGGGGCTCTTTAGCTTGGAGGAGACTGAGGGGTGACCTCATTCATGTTTCTAAAGATGTAAAGGGCGAGTGTCAGGAGGATGGAGCCAGGCTCTGCTCAGTGGCGTCCAGTGACAGGACACGGGGCAAGGGCTGCAAACTGGAACATGGGAGGCTCCAGGGAAACATCAGGAGAAACTTTCCCAGTGAGGGTGACAGACACTGGGACAGGCTGCCCAGGGAGGTTGTGGAGTCTCCTTCTCTGGAGACTTTCCAAACCTGCCTGGATCTGTTCCTGTGTGGTCTGCCCTGGGGGATCTTACCCTGGCAGGGGGGTTGGACTCAATGATCTTTCAAGGTCCCTTCCAACTCTTAACATTCTGTGATTCTGTGAATGTCTCAAGGCAGAAACCTGCTGTGCATCCGCTCTCTTGAAGAGCACGACTGGTGTCCTAACTCCCCTCTGCAGGGCACGCTGAAGTGTGCTTTAAATTAAACTGCTTGAAAGGTGATAGCACACTGGGGAGGGAACGGTGGTTAAAGGTGCTGGGCTCCTGCATCTCAGGGAAGGGTGGTGTAGGTGACTGGGGCAGAGGAGAACCCACCTCTTTATGGCCTCGTAGGAACATCCCCATGCAGAACAGGGCAGAATCATTTGTGTGCTCTAGAACAGCAAAGGTGTGAATTACCACTAAGGACCAGTTGCCGTGAGTACCGTGAATCAAGAAGAATCAAATTTAACCCTCAGAAGTGAAGGTCTCTTTTTCTCAGCAGGGTGCATCAGCTCTGCCCTGCACGGGATCGTGCTCTCGATGAGATGCACCGGCACAAAATGCCGGTACAGGTTTCCACCAAGGCACAGCATTTAGCTCTTGGCTGTGTCAGTTAAAATTTGATTAAATTTCTTGGATAGATCAGCTCTGAGGGATATTTTTATCCTAGATCTGTTTTCCCTCTTACATCTTTCATTGCATGGATATCTTTTTTTCATGTGGTTTCTTATCATGGTGGTAAACATGCAGATAATAATTTAATATCTGTGTGTTTGTGAAATCTGGGTTTGTTTTTTAGAACTTCACAGTAGTCATTCAGTAGGATAAGGCTTCTGGTATCTTAAACAGATTTCCAGCTGGAATGGCTGATTCTAAACCCTGTAAATGTAAAGTGTAGTACAGTGAGCCTCCTTATAATTCTCACATGTCACTGCAAGAAACCTAATCGCTCCTATCTTGCTTCTTGAGAAACGAAACTTTGTTTAGTCTGGATGGGGACATTAAGGATTTTATTAACAATTTACGGATTTATAGGCTATTGTGCCAAAAAAACTCTTTAATTACTCAACGTGAAATTCTTTGATGGTGACGTAGTCGAGACAACCACAGAACTGTTCTTCCACCGAAACAGCAGTAAATGATTAATGGAGCAGGACTTGATATTTACCTTCTTTCCTTTCGCACAGTTGTGGAATGTAAGTCATGGATGTAGGGAGCAGGTAGCTGTGGTATGAGGATGTTGGTAGACTGAGGATGTTGTGGAGATACTGTGTTTTTCAGCAAGACTTTCCCTTGTTTCTAGTTCGTTTGGGGTTAAAAGACATTGTTCAACTGGAGGGACAGCCAGAAATTAATGGAGCACGCGCTTCATTTAACCTCCCGCACGGTTATTTCCGACTGCCTGTGAACGGTGTGTACTCGCCCGTGTTGAGCTGTGGGAATGCAAGTGGCTTTTGCAGTTTTTGTCAAGACTGGAGGATCTTGTCTGGCAAGCAGGTGGCTCGGGGAGCAGTTTGAAGCATGGGGACATCCACCCAGCTGGGCGGTGCCGGTTCAGCCTGTGAGAGCTGGGCTCGCTGGCGTGTATTTGATCTGTCTAGATGATAGTGTCTTTATTAGTGAGGGACCGTGAACTTTTGCCCATTTTTAGTGTATTAATGATCTGGTTTATTAGCTTGGAGCCTACCTGAAACCTTAAATGCTGACAGTGTAAAAATCCCTTCTGATGACAGAAGGATTATTGTCCCCATCATAGACCCAGCTTCTCCTAGTCTTAATTTACTTGATCAGAGGCTTCCAGCAGAGGAATAGCATATGAAAAACATGGTGTTTGTCCTCTTGTTAGTGGCCTGGTCAGAAGTGCGAGGTCTGGCTGGGTGTTGGAGGTCACACGGGTGGCATGGGCTGCGCTGCTGTTGGTGTGTCGCTCGGCTCGCTTGGGAATGACTCTCTCTTGCCTGTTAACCAGAGACCTTTGACCTGACACACGTGGGGTTTTTTTTCCTGTTTGAATACTCTAACAGTAACTGGGTGTGAATGGGACTGTATTAAGATCTCCTTATCTCCTAAGTGGAAAACTGGAGAAGACAGATGCTAACACCAATTACTTTCTTCTATTTTGTCTCTTTTTTTTTTTTTCCCCTTTCTTTTTCTTTTTTTTTTTTCCCTCTATTTTAAGAATATTGAATTACAAATTTGTTTTTGTATTGCAGGCCCAGCACCGAGACACATTCATTGAAGAACGCTATGGGAAGTACAACATCAGTGATCCATTAATGGCTTTGCAGAGAGATTTTGAGACCCTGAAAGAGGGAAACCATGGTGAAAAGCAACCAGTATGCTCTAATCCCTTATCTATTTTGAAAGTGGTGATGAAACACTGCAAGAACATGCAGGAAAGAATGTTGTCCCAACTAGCTGCTGCGGAGAGCAGACACAGGAAGGTGGGTTTTGCTTCAAATAAGATGTGAAGTTAGTAGTTGCATTTTGACAATACATTAACACCAACAAAAGCACTTGAGTGTTGGTAACCAAAAGGACTTTGCATCTCTCTTTAAACTTCTCACTGCGATGCAGCTGGTAAGCTGTTCACTGGTGTCTGGAAGCTGTCTTTTACAACATCAGGTCTAGGTGTACGTTTGGCTAGTGCCTGGGCCAGTGCAATCCTGTATTGTTTCAGGTATGTCACTCTTGCTTTGATTAAAACTCCCTAAATCATGTACAGAGATCTCAAGATTCTGTTGCCAATCCAGAGGTTCAAAGTTGAATCCTCTGCTTTGTTACCCATCAGCATGTAGGTTAAAGTTTATTTTCCCATAATCTGTTTTGATGGGGATAAGAAAGAGCAAGTTCTTTTCAGACTGTGAATAATCTGAAGTGTGTCTGTTGCAGAAACCTCACTGAGACATAAGTAGCCCGCCAGCTTGACTTTTACATCACGGACACTATGCTTAGGGCGGGCAGCTGGAGTTATCTTCAGCTTTCAGTTCATCCTCTTAAGTCACTGGCAGTAGCAGCGAGGCTGTGTGGTTCATTTCTCAGCCAAGTATCTCTCTAAATCACCCAATTTTCCCTTCTCTTTCCATCCTTCCTGCCTCCTTCTGTAGAAAGGTTTCTTGTGTACTTACTCAGCATTGTTTGGAAGCTTAAATTTCAGGAAGACTGAGAAGCTGCTAAATTCCTGGTGAGCATGTGATGAGAGAGCCTAGGGTTCTGGTGGTGAGATCTGGCAGAGCCTCTTGAGAAGTTTGTATTCTGGCTTTTTTTGTTGAGTTAATAGAATTTCAATTATTCATGTAATTCAGTGTTAAAGCTGAAGGAGCTCCTTCACTGGGTCCTTATGGCAAGCAGTTTCACTTCAAGAGCTCATCTTGTTCTTAAGTGGAAGAACAAATTAATGTTCTTTAAAATAAACTTTGCACTGTTGTCCTCAAATCCCCTGGAAGAAACTGGGGAGAAGCCTGTGTACGGAGTACCGCCGGAACCGGAGCGAGGATCGTCCCATGATTGTCGGTGCTCCTGTGTCCGGCTGCGCGGTCTCTGGGGCAGCAGCTCTGCTCCTGCTGGGGCTTCTGCTCATGGTCCTGCCAGGAGATTCTGGTGAGGGTCCCGTACAGCCGAGGACTGGTAACGCCATCTGTTCGTGGCCGGCTTTCAGGCTGCAGGACAAGCAAGTTAGCAATAAAATGAAGAACTCATCCAGTGTGGGGTTTTCCTGGTTTCTTTCACAAATTGACTCGATTATACCAAATAATAACAGAGTAACTTCTCCAAAAGCTGCTTTCATGTGACTTTTCCGAGTTGAATTCGGATGTCTGAGGCTGCAGGGGTTGCTCTCCCGTGTCACTTGGCTTTGGCCCATGTGCGAAGGCGCTGATCTCTTGCTGCTTCCAAGTGTTCCGCGGCATCAAAGCGACCGCTGTTTGTTTGGCAGGTGATTCTGGACCTGGAGGAAGAGAGGCAGCGGCACGCCCAGGACACAGCGGAGGGGGATGATGTCACCTACATGCTGGAGAAGGAGCGGGAGCGGCTCACCCAGCAGGTAGGCTTTGGGAGCTGGTAATTACCCAGCCCACAGAAACCCGGGGCTCCTGGGTGGTGAACTCGGTAGTGATGTCTAATTGCACCTTCATGTTGAAAGAGTATCAGGGACCTCCCTTCTCTATAAGACACTCCCAGCTTTTATCATTTTGATATGAAAAACAACCTTAATTTTTCAGGGTGTTTTGGTAGCTGAGCAGTGCTAAAAGCTATTAATAGGCAATTAAATGCTTTGAAATCCTACTGCAGCCTGAAATCTGAGGAGTTCTGAAGAACGGGGCTGCTCATACAAATGATCGGGCTCACTGGTACTCAAAATTCAGAGCAAGTCATGAAAGCTCTCCTGGGGGTTTTATTCAGAGATGATAATAAATATTTAAGCTACTGTACTCTGTTACTCAAGCACTGTAGACTTTATTAAACTTACAGAACACATCAGCATTTTAAAGTCTAAATGCCTTTAAAAGGCAAGTGGACAAAGCAGTAAATGAGGCGGAAGGAAGCTTCGCGGCAGATCGCTTGTTCAGTCGGCACAGGGCAGGCTGGGTGTGTGTCTCACTAAAGGTCAATTGAATTTCATACATGATAAAACTACTAGTAAGTAATAATTCTTAATATGTGCAGCCTGAGTCACGCAAGATTGTCTGGCAGATACCTGAGGCAAGAACCTCTTGGCCATTGCCATCTTTTACTGGGGAGTTTCTCCAAGATACATTAGTAACCCCAGTCCCTTTTGGGGCATTATGCTCCGTGGGCTCTCAGGGGGTTTGTGCTTCCCTTACAGTCTTTTCTTGTTCTTGTCTTTCCAGCTGGAGTTTGAAAAATCCCAAGTGAAAAAGTTTGAAAAAGAACAGAAGAAGCTGTCGAGCCAGCTGGAGGAGGAGAGAGCCCGCCACAAGCAGCTGTCTTCTATGCTTGTAGTGGAGTGCAAGAAAGCCACTGCCAAAGCAGCTGAAGAGGGGCAGAAGACAGCGGAATTGAGCTTGAAATTGGAAAAAGAGAAGAGTAAGGTGAGTAAACTGGAAGAGGAGCTGGCCTCCAAGAGGAAGCGGGGTTTACAGATGGAAGCACAAGTAGAAAAGCAGCTCTCGGAGTTTGACATCGAACGAGAACAGCTCAAAGCCAAGCTGAACAGAGAAGAAAACCGTACAAAAGCACTCAAAGAAGAAGTGGAATGTCTGAAGAAGGCCCTGAAAGAGCTGGAAGCTTCTTGCCAGGAGCACGGTCCTACCGAGCCTTCACAGCCAAGCCCCTCGGTGACGTCCAGAGCTGTTGCGACTGACAGTCCCACGGCGAAGTCTGTGTCCTGCCAGACAGAGTGTCTGCAGGCAGAGCCAGCAGATCCCGCCAGCACGAGCAAAGCCGTGCACAGCATGGTTCCCAGCCCCACTACACCAACTCACCCCTATGCAAAATCCAACGGTCACTGTGACCCAGACGCGCAGACGGGCGGTGAGCTGCCGCAGGTGAGCCCAGCGGAGAGCCAGGCGCCGAAGGAGAGACCCGCTGGTGCAGCCTCAGAAAGCGCCGTTGAGAATGGAAGTTCTCCTGTAAGAACAGAGTCGCCGGTGCATCTGATGTCCCAGCTCCCTTCTGGAGGGGTCTCCCTGTCTCCCAGCAGCACGGCTGCCTCCTCTCTGACACCTTCTCCCTGCTCCTCACCAGTCCTGACGAAACGCTTAGTGGGAGCTTCAGCGAGCAGCCCTGGTTACCAGTCGTCCTACCAGGTGGGGATCAATCAGCGTTTCCACGCAGCTCGGCACAAGTTTCAGTCTCAGGCTGAACAGGACCATCAGTCCAGTGGTCTGCAGAGCCCGCCATCGCGGGATTTGTCTCCTACCCTAGCAGATAACTCTGCCGCCAAGCAGCTGGCCCGCAATACAGTCACTCAGGTCCTCTCCAGATTCACCAGCCAGCAGGGACCTATTAAACCCGTCTCCCCTAACAGCTCACCTTTTGGCACGGACTATCGAAATCTGGCAAATGCTGTGAGCCCCAAAAATGAATCTGGTCACTCTCCAAGCGCTGCCAAGGTTTCCAGTCCACTAAGCCCACTGTCTCCTGGAATTAAGTCACCAACCATTCCTAGAGCAGAAAGAGGGAACCCTCCACCCATTCCTCCAAAGAAACCCGGCCTGGCTCAGTCACCCGCTGCTCCTGCTCCGCTCCCCAAAACCTCATCCCAGGGCTCCGCTCTGGGTGCCCCCATGGACGTGGCAAGTAGCTGCTCTAACACTGCTGTAGTGTCAAACGGCAAAGACCTGGAGATCCTCCTGCCAACCAGCAGCTAGTCTCCAGAGAACGTGACTGTGACATTCCACGGCTTAGCATCCTAGAGCTAAGACTCTGTTTTTCCACTCCATGTTATTTATTTCCATAGTAGCAGATTCTGTCTGTATAAAGCATTTAGTGTATTTTTTTTTCTTTTTTTAATAGGTAGGAAAATATTTTTGTTTATGAAGAAACCTTAACTACAGCTATACAGTAGCCTCAAAAACGTCTTGTGGCAACAGTCAAATCATTAGAGATAACAAGAACCTTAATCATGTGGTGGGACCTAATGCTCAAGCTCTAATGGGACTGAAATGCTACTTTTAAATTATGCAGAAATAACTTTTGCAGACTTTTTACTCCAGATGAACATTTTCTAAGAAGTGCCTGAACTAAGCCTGCAATATGAATGTGACTCTCTGAACAAGGTGAGGGGGGGGACGGACACCATCTCGCCGCAGAAACAAATTCTTCTGCGAGTCCTGAATGTTGAAACCAACACTGGTTTTCTTCTCTTGATTCTTTCCGTTTGCTAAAATACATCAGCAAATGTGCTACAAATTCTGTACGGTGACCCACCAGCCTGATGCAGCCAGCCACTCCTTGGCCTTGGATGTAGCTCCTGGCTCTTTGAGGAAGCACACCTACGTTTCTTGGGGTAAAATTTAGCTGTAATGGTATCCAGGTTACTTTTCTCTTAGCATTCAGTGCCTGTGTGGTTCTTTTTGCTTTCCCGTAACACACTGCAAAGATTCCTGTGTGCTTTAAGTGGCTCAACTCCGGGTTCTGGTGTCACCTCAAATTTTCAAGCTCTTCGAGCACTCTACTGTTGTGTGTAGAACTTCTGAGGAAAGGATCTTGCTGTTACTTGACAAAGATCTTGCTATTACTTGAAAAAAAAAATCACTAGTCCATACAATACAGGTTTTTTTGCAACATGGGATCTTCTACTAGAAACAAAAGCAATAATTTCGTTCCTCATCTCTATCAGTCATGTCTGACTGACCTGGATTTTACCCACGAGTTAGCTATGGGACATTGCTGGCTTTCCTTGGCTGCAAATGCGGAACCAAATCATTGCTGTGGTGTGATTGAATACGTACAGACGTGTGAGTAGTTTCACACACGTACATACCAAATACACGGCGTCTTGGGAAAAGTCTTGATCTATTCTTGCTGTTCCTCCCAAAGAAAGTGCAGGAATTCCTTTGAAATGAAAAGTCACCGAGTGAGGAATTGCCAAAGTTTGAGGCAAATGACATGTGGGAAATATTATTTGGGCCAAGAGGGGAGAAGCAGCTGATTCCCACTCGGAAGCGCTTGTCCTGGCCGCAGAGGTGCCGCCTGTGCTGCCCGTCATTCCACGGCACAGCACGGAGGGTTTCCTGAGTCGCTGAGGTGAGGATGAGACAGACGCACCCCAGAGCGGTGCCCGAGGCTGGGAGCACAGCCCTGGGTTCCTTATCTCGAGTGTTGTTTGCAAGCTGATGCTAAATTTAGAAAGTGGACTTGCTGCTCCGTGTCAGTCGGTGTTCAGCACTTCCCTCGGCGGCAGCGTCACGTTTACAGTTTCCCACTTCTCTCCTGTGTCATTTTTTTACTATTTAATTGGACAAAATGCATCCACCTTTGCTTAGGGCAGGTCCCTGCGGCAGCGGGGAGGATGTGCTGCTGCACGTGGCCTGGAAGGTTCCTTCTGGTTTTGGGTCTCCGTGGGGCGCCGGCGCTCACGTGCTGCTGTGAAGTGGCCCCGCTGGCCTCCCCAGCACGACCAGTGCAGGTATTTCCCCCCAACCAGAGGCGTTGACAGACCTTTAATACCTTTAAAATTGTGCTGTTACGTGCTGCTGCTCCTAATCCAGCAGAACAGTCTGCGTGTGGAGACAGAGGCAGACGAGAGATCGACAGGCAGCGACTCTTTTGGAAGCACATTTATTGCCTTTTTTTTTTTTTTTTTTTTAAAGTATCCAAAGCAGATCTTTTTCTCTTGATGAGAGTAGTTGTCAAAACTGATGGGCAGGTGGATTTTTGGGCCCATGTCTCCCAATTCAAAAGTGAGGCTTTTGTATACACTGCTTTAACGTGTTTCTTTGCTATTACATTAATCTAACTGGTATTATCCCCTTTATCAGTAGCTCGAGAGAGAGAGAGACTACGATGAAGTCCATAGGAAATGCACTGAGTACCGATTCTTCTCAAGTATAACATGGGAGGGGGGATGCAAAAGAATGTATTTTTACTAGTAGCCGATCTTCTGAGAGAAACTTAAGCACAAGATACTAAACCAGATCCAACTAATACAGTAAGACATTTAGAGTTAGTATTTAACTGTTGATGTAGATTCGGTGTGGAAGCAACTAAGTATTTCTTCTGTAACTCACATCTGTTTGAAGCAGACGTCATTGCAGAGTTTGTCACTGGCTAATGGAGTATAATGAAGTGCAAAACGTATACACTCGTATTAACACTTGTAAATTTGTAAAGCCAAATGTATCGAGCTGAAGTCTTTAATCATTTTTATAGCTGATGGCATTAAACATGTTAAACGTTCATATTATCAATAAAGGATTTTATTTTTAAGATGTGCAAATTGCTTAAGAAAATGTTTGGAGTCAGGAGTGGGTGTGGACCAAGGCTGCCTGGCAGGAAATGGTCCAGGAGGTGATGGTCCTGTGGCCATGGGCAGGTGGAAATCTCAGCTTGAATCTTTGCTCTGACAGGTCTGAAGAAACCAGATTTCCCCACAGTATGACAGATAAGCAGCAGTTGGGGCCGGCCCATCTCCCCCATCTGAAATGGGTGGTACTGTTCCTTGGGGTTCTCAGGGGCAGCAGTGTCACCTTAAGGTGACAAGCTCCAGATGGTGGCTTTTAGGCATCGAGTACCTCTTCGCCACCGTGCATATTGCACTGGCAATACCTTGGGGGTGTTACCTCAATCAACACATTGGGTTTGGGGGGTAGTGGGTGTGCCAGGGCCCTGCTCATCTTTTCAAGCAGGACAAGGTGTTTCTCATGGAGGTTCTTGCCGCAGTGGGGGTGTGCAGAGGAGCATGGCTCAGGTATGTCATGGGATACAGCTGAGAATGTCCCAGACCATAAAGGCTCTGGAAAAGCCCCTGCTGTCTGGGATGCAGTGTGTCTGTGCAGGGAACCAGAACACTTCTTCCCTGGAGAGCTGGGGGCTGCTCCAGGTGACCTGGGCAACAGTCCACGAGCTGTTTTGTCTCCCTAATACACATCTTAAGGGTGACCCGATTTTCTTATCTTTACATGGGTTCAGCTGAACAGGTTCTGCAGCAACCCAGGAAGAAGCTCTTTGTTCATCTCATCAAGCTTGATGGCACTTGGGAGCAGTGCTGCGTGAGTGACAGCAGCTGCTCCAGTGCAGCCCAAAGCAGCTGCCACCCAACAAGCACCACTTCCTTCTGTCACCATCTTCTCCACTGAGGCCGAAGGTGAGGAGCTCTGCCCCGGCAGGAATGGGAACCAGTGTCTGTCTCAGCCACAGCCCTGCATGCATTTTATAGCAGCAGAGGTGGAAGGAAGGTCCTTGCCCAAGCCAGGAATGCCTACAAACACCTTTGTAAACACCCCACCGTGCTGCGTGGCTGTCCTCACCGCGCCATGTACAGTGAATAAAGGCGTTAATCCCGACTCGGGCTGGGGATGAGGCTTAAACCCATTTATAGTGTGATGAGCCCCACCCGCCCCCCTTCTCTGCCCAGGAGAGGGTGAGTCAACTCCTGAAACACAAGGCCTCTATTCATCCCCCCGAAACATGTCCA
>JAAGNO010026289.1:10538-29576 GCA_033439905.1 Ceryle rudis
CTATCAGCAGATAGGCTGACAGCCGTTTAAGTTCTCCTTTAGAAAAATCTGAGAGTTGGGTTGGGGCACTTTTTTTTCTTTGCTTTTTTTCTTGCCCCAACAAGAAAGTTGGAGCTCCCAGAAGGTAACCTGAGGAAGAAGTTGATCACCCACAGGGCTGAACACTACCAGCCTGATTTGGGGCTGGTGAAGCCCACAGCTGGGAAGGCGGGTGAGCCTAGTTTTGTGTGGGGGACATCAGCCTGCTGCTCCCACCTGCCCCCTCATCCCCCATCCCTGTCATTTACTGAGTTTGTTTTCCAAAGAGACATGGGAGAATGTGATGCCAGCATTCCCCCAGCCTGGGGAAGAGGAGTGTTTTTTTAAGGGGTTTCCTGGCCCAAGGGTGCAGCACGAGAGACACAAGGAGTTGCTCTCATGGAGCTGGGATTTGGGTCAGGCACAAGAACAGGGGAAGAGTAGTTATTGTCTTAGCATGAACAGGGAGGTTGTTCCTCCTCAAACTCTTCTGCTCCTCCTCCTGACACAAAACAAGGGAGATCAGGGAGAACCCCTTTTCTCGGCAGCCCTTCATGCAGCCCTGGCCCTTGTTAGATGGGGCTCCTCCCAAGCCTCCTCCCCATCCCCTCTGGCTTGCAAGGGCAGCCTGAACAAAATGCCCTTTGCTGGAGGCACCTCACAGCACAGGCCCCCAGAGCCCCTTTTCAGCCTCAGGAAAGATTTTCCTTCTCAGACCTCCCCTGGCCTCCCGGGGTGTGAAGCTGCTGGTTGCTGCTGATGCTGCTTGGCACCTGCCAGTTTGGCATCTGCAGGAGTGAAACCCCCCTGGGGATGCTGGCTATGGATGCAACCTCTGGTAGCGCCAGGCGTTGTTAATTTATTGGAATGGCCGTGCCTGTAGTTAAACAGAGTAAAAGGCTTTAAAAATGACAGCACCATAAATTTCAGCCCCCTGCCCGCCCCCAGATGCTTATGTAAAGTCTTTCTCTCATTTACACAGCTATGAAGACCTGGGGAGGTTTCCTGTAGGATTTGACTGGGATGCTGGCCCCGAGGCCAGCTTTTGCATTCCTAGATCTGCTTTGCAAAAGCAATGTGCAGACGTGGGCAACCTTCATGCAGATGCTGTCTGCCTGGGTCCTATTTTTGGGAAACCCTGTCCCGAGGGAATATTTTCTGGTTTTTTAGTCATGGCTCCATGATGTGGCAAAATGTAACCACCTCCTCTGAAAATATCTTGACAGCATAGGAAGCCTGGCATAACTATCTGTATACAAATCATTAACCTAGTGCAAGGAAAATAATTTGTCCTGCAGACTTTAGCTCCTTGTTGTCGCTTTACACAACAAAATCCCTATGAATAAAATAAAACCTGACAACCTCACTTCTGTCTGCAATGAACCACAGTGATCCTGTTGACTTCCTCCCGGGAGAGGCTGCACACATCCCTGTCAAGGAGAGCCAGCAGATGTGCCCACTCCTGCTCCAGGACTGGAGGGATGCTTTGGTGAGTACATTTCCTCCATGGGAGACAGGTTGGCTTTGTTGTTTGGTTGGGTTTTCTGTGGTGTGTGGTTTTTGTGTGTTTTTTGGTTGTTGGGTTTTGGTTTTGTTTGGTTGTTTGTTTTGGGTTTTTTTTTGTTTGTTTGTTTGGTTTGGTTTGGTTTGGTTGGGTTGGGTTTTTTTGGTGTGTGTGTGTGTGCTTTTTTGCTGTTGGTTTAGTCTCATCTGCCAAAAATGGCCTCAAGGGAGGCTGAGGGAACAAATGAACTTCGGGCTTGCCTAATGGCCAAACGCCTAGGGAGACATCCACTAAAAACCCTCAGGCAGATGTAGGAATCCTAGGAGAATAGAAGGGCATTTTGGTAGATGATCTGTGATGCTCCAGGAGCAAAATCAGGACCAGCAGTTGAACACCAGGCTGATGACTTCAAAATACAACCTCAACATGCTCGTCCTTGATCAGCCCATAAACCTCCTGCGGGTTAAGCCTCTTCATCACTCTGTTGCGTGGTAACATGAGAAGCAGGTTTGATGTTTCACAAGATGAAAGATCAAACAGGGTGGCAGTGGACAGGGAAGCCAGTGCCCCCTAGCAGCAGCAGAGACCACCCATCATCAGGTAGGTGGTACTACATTGCTTTTGTCCAAAGCAGAAGCTGGCACAAGATGTGGGCATCCCCTGCCCCATGTGCTCTCATGCCACCAAGCACACCCATCAGCAGCACTGCAGAAGAAATGCCTGCTGTTTTTAGGAAGGCTGTTACTTGCAGTGTAATGAGGGGAAACTGGAAAGGAAAAGCTGCAGAAGTTAGATGACTTCCCTTCAGGGGAGCAGCAAAGTAAAACACCACCTGGGAAAGAGGCAGCAAACCCCCCTTTGCTGTCAGGAGTGCGGTGTACCAGTGCCAGCAGGAGAGGTGTGGGCGTGGAGATGTGCTTCAGGAAGGGTCTCCCTTTCCTTGCTCTTCCCCTGTGTATTTATAGAGGTATATAAAAAATATGTGTGTGTATATGTATATGATTGGAAGAATGAATCCAGGGGTTTGCCACCTGGAATCCCCTCGAGGTTTCCCTTTCCCTGTTCTCTGGGCTTATCCCCCTGCCCTGCAACAGACTGGACTGAAATGGTGGCTCCTGCTCACGTGTCTCTGCTCCCCCATCGCCTCACGTTTTTGCTGGAGGAAAAAAAAGGTGCTCTGTGGTGGAGCTGAACCTCTGGCTGCGCAGGCAGGTGCGAGGGCTTCCCACCTGCGGCTGCTCCGAGGGGCTGGGTTTGCTCCTCACAGCATCTGTTTGGGAGGAAACGGCTCCTGACACAGAAGGAGATTGGCCTGGTAGAGGGAAGGGGCTTCACCTCGCTGCCAGCTCCCCTCCGAGGAAGAGAAACCTCTGGAGCACCATAAAATGCTGCTGAGGACAGGAACCCCCTGCGCAGAGATGGGACAGGGGAGAGCGACTGCACCAAGCTCTCCTGGGAAAGCATGGGATGGAGAAGGGGTGGCACGGCATGGGGTGTGGGTAGCCCTTTCCTCAGGGCTCACTGATGATGACACATGGGTTTGGCTTGTTTTGTGTACCCTGTTTTTGGTAAAGATGTTAATTTTCCTGGAGAAAAAATATTTCCAGGGTGGGTGTCCCATTGCCACCACAGGCACTTAAGGTCTAATCCTGTACTTCTGCTGACAGCCACCAGATCTTCATCGGAGCTTGGAGAGCAGCATAAGGCTGCTTGCCTGCCCTGAGGGAAAACCCCTCTCCCTCCTCTGGGTGACAGGTTGGTGACATGTGCCTTAAGGAAACTCATTTCTCAGAAGTCACAAGTGGCACTTAGTTCCTATAGCTGCCAAATGATGTATGCTTTCTGTGGGGCTGTGTGTGACTATTTAGGCAGTCACACAAACATATACATATATGCATATAGCTATATACACACATATATATGCATGCATACAGTGCACCCAAAACATTTATCAGCAAACAGAGTCTGACTCAGTGCCACAGAGATGAAGTGGGTCATGCCCTCCACTGTCTGCAGCTCCCTCCCTCCCTGAGGGGTTCAGGGTGGTCCCCTCTGGTGCGTGGGGGCTCGGCAGCACTGCCACTGGCACCGGCTGCTTCTGGCGGCTGCTGCATCCCTGAGTCAGTGCAGGTGGCAGATGAGCATTGTACGGATGCTGAAGATGAATCATCTGCACAGTCTCAGGTTAGCCGGTTGGGTTTTTTTCTTTTGGTTGTTGTTTTGGTTTTGTTTTTGTTTTCATGCCCAGGTGATTCATCTCATGCTGGTGCTTCAAAAGCTTCAGTCCCAGGGGCGCTGTCTTCTGTGGTCTGTCTTCTAGGAAAATCATGCCACCACTTCCCTCCCTGCTGAGCAGCACCGGCTGGGCTTTTTGCACTCTTTGCTCTTTGCCTTCTGACTGACTTATGCTTCAGTTTACATGGCATCTGGATAACATTAGCTATCCAGAAGAGACAATTTTCCTTGCCATCTCATCCCTAATATTTTAGGTGGGCAGTCATCACCACAGCATCTTCCAGTCTCACTCCTGCAGGACTTGGCTGAAGGTGGTGAGATAGTTGGGCTAAAAATACCTCATACTTCCAGAAGAGTTTCCCCAGATGCCCCTCCCTGGAGTGAGTGGGCACATAGAAGGAAACCAAAACACTCGCCTGGAGTCACAAAGGACATACTCAGCTCTGAGGCATATTGAGGTGAAACGCTTTCAGCTGCCAGTGGTAAAGCTGGTTAGATATTGGTCCTCCACTATACTTGTTGGCCCATGAGGTGGTGAGAAAGAACTGATGGAGATAATGAGTGAGGGGCATGAGGGCTTTAAATTGGGTGTTTGCAAGCACCATGGAGCACCAACAGGAACACCAGCTGGAGATGGGAGTTGATGGGACCTGATGGGGCATGATGGGAGATGAGCATGTGGACCTAAAAGAGCCATGAGACTGGTCCAGAGAAGAAGACAATTTTGAAGGTAGAGACCTATCCAGAGGAAGGAAATATTTCCAGGAAATGGCCTTCTTTTCAGGAAGGAAATATCCCTGTGAATGTGGGGAACAAGGATGGAAAAGGAGAGGGGGCAAGTCCAGCCCCTAGTGTGGATGCAGCAGAGACCACATGGGTTTGTGGCTTAAATTTTGACCTCAGTGTTTCTAGAAAAATAGTAATAGCTTTTCAGACTAGTCCAGCAGGTGCAAAATGTGTCCTTGAGGTGGATACGTTTTTACTGCTTGTGGATGTCCCCTCTGAAAAAAAGAGTGCTGTAAAAAGCCTGCCTTCCTAATTGACTGAGTGTGTAGATGGAGAAGGTGCAATCTAAGATAATTAATGCTAATTAATTATTACATGGTCAAATGAGCAGGAAATGCACGTGGAAACTTGAAAAAATTAATTATATGAAAATAGGATATTAGCTTGTGTGTTCAGGTACACGTTTATCTGAGCAAGTGTATACTCAGCATTTTAAAAAGGGTTACTAGCAAGAAAGAAAAAGGTGCTGTGAAGAGAAAACACTTCCTAAAATACTCCCTACTGCACATAAAAAAACCCCAAACCTAAGCTAGCAAAGAAACAGATGAAGTTAAGAAAAAGAGGCTAGTTTCAGTATCACTCACTTTCAACGGGGAAAATACTGACATCGCACAGCCTACCCCACTCTCCCCGTACAAATACAAGTGGGCTGTGAATTCAGTCACTGTTCAAAAAGGACAAAACAGAAAGGGCTGAATTTTGGTAATTGTCCTCATGGTGGGCACTGTTTTGTTTTGCAGGTCATTGCAGCGAGGCTGGAGAAAGCAAGGGGAGAAGGCTGGTGGGTGAGTGAGTGACAAACCCAGGGGATGGGAAAGTGCAGAGGCAAACTGGTGGTTTCTACACCTGCCACAACTTGGCCTGAATAACCATTACAGCTGCCTGCAGACAGAAGCTGGTTTCCTTATAAATGTAAAAAAAAAACCTGTTTAGAAAGTCTCCAGAGCTATCAGGATCCAGGTTTTCGTCCCATATGGCTTTGTTCCTGTCACCTCCCTGGCCACGGTGTGTGACGAAACACTCCTCTTCAGCAGGCAAGGCAGGGCTTGGCACTGGTGGAGGTAGGGGAGAGAGATGGTGGCTGCAGGCTGGGAAACCAGGGTTCCTCCAACTGACCTTCAGGGTTCACCTCCCTGGTCTCCACATGCTGTTGTGCAGTACAGCGGAGCTGGACGTACAGCGTTGCATTGCAAAGCAGGTGCAGCACCTCCAGGGTTACTGCTGGGATGTGTGGGACGGTCCTTGATGGAAAATGCAGAAATATGTCTGGCCAGGGAGCTTGGGATGGGGGAGGCAGCAGTGCTGGAGAAATAAATTTCAGCTCCTGTGAGAAAGATCTAAAATACAGACCTGCAGAGGCAGAATTTCTCACTTTCTCCCTCCTCCTCATCCAAGTATTCTGATTTTAGATGTTTTCATGAAAAAGCAGGCTTGCCAAGTGTTTGCCAAAAAACCCTGCGTAGTGGAAAATCTAATTTTATCCTAAACCACTGTTTGATTCAGAAATTCATCCTAACCCTTGTCTGAAGATTTGCAGTGCCAAGATGTGTTTATCTGCATACACTTTTCCTCTGAGGAGCAAGTAGGGGAAAGATGAACAGAGTTTGGACCTTTCTCCACGGAAGAGCACCACAGTTTGCTGCTGCTGTGCCTCAGCACAGACTTTCTATCACCTTTTGGGGGGAAAAAGGTAGAAAGGTGGAGGAACTATCCTTGGAAATGGATAGTGGTCTGAGCATGATGTCCCAGGACCTGCTCTTGTACAGAGGGCTGGAGGACGAGCTCAGTGCTGCACCTAATGCAATAATCAAGTCCTCAGAAATATATAATAGCTACATTTTCATCTCTGAAAGAACAGCAGCAACACTGATTTGGGATTCATCAAATATTTTATCTGAGTACAGGCATCAGGTCGACCTCCAGGAAGCAGGTGGATGAAAGTGCAAGGCGGAGTGTGTGATTTGTATTAAATTGGAAATAATCAGTTAAGCCAACAGCGGTTCCAGGGAGCCACAGCAGACCATTTCCAGTAATTGATTTTTTTGGGAGCCCTGCAGATAGAGCTTTCTTTTTTTTTTTTTTTTTTTTTTTTTTTTTTGCATAATGGATCTGTCCCCTGATGATTAACTAAGTAATTCCACCAGCAATTACATCCTCTCCAAAATGAGAGTTTCGTGGCTTAGAAGTTACCCGGAGCAGCTCTGATCCCTACAGCCGTGCAGTTCACCCCTCTGGGCCAGTCCCACCCCATCCGTCCAACATTCCCATCCCTCTCTGACCTGGCTGTCCCCCACGCTCCATCCTCTGCTTGCAGGTGAGAACCTCACTGCGACATCTGTGACTGTGCTGTAGAGACAGGGCAAACGGCTCACGCCCTGGCACAAGGGCCATTGCTGGTCTCTTGCCAGCTGCTAAGCCTGCAGGGCAGGGAGGGAGGTGCTGGCAGATGCAGAAGTGGCCATTGAGCACAGGAGTTGGGGCACAGGCATCTCGTTTCTCACCCAGGGCCAGCGATGCTGGGCAGTAGCTCAGGCAGGAGCAACTTGTCTACTCTCAGCAGCTGTAAGGTCATGTGCATCTGAAGTCTGAGGTGCAACAGCTCATGGAAGAAGGATCTCTAACAGCATACAGGGGCAGGTGTGACACAGATGGGTTGTCTGGATGTTGCTGTTGTGTATGCTGTCCATCCTGCTTGCTTCCAAGATGGTTGGACTTGATGATCTTAAAGGTCTCTTCCAGCCCAAACAATTCTGTGATTCTATAGGATACATTTTGCATGTACCTCGGAGCCAGCAGACAGATGTCTTCTGTTCATTTTAAACTTGCCTCCTTACCTCTTAATACAGTTATCAGAGTGTGATTAACCACTTTCATCTTTGAGTGGGAGTTGCACAGGCACAGCTTTTCCCAGAGGAAAGCTGTAAACTTGAGGGCGTACGATGGAGACAAGTCCTTATGGCCACTGGCCAATGGCAAATGATTACAAAATAGCAGGGGCACCCACTTCCTTCAGCTTCATATAAACCAGATAATTATCCTTTGGCTTTGATGCTGGTATCATCAGTGCAGCGTTGGCTTGTCAAGTTGGCAGGAGCCCACGCAGGCTTAGCAACAGGAAGTTTCTTCTGTGAATGCTTAAAACTTTAATAATTATTTATCAAATAGGTAGGCTGAGAGCCAGGACAGAGCAGAAACGCAAGGAATTTCCCAGGAGACCTTCCAAAGCCTTTGAGATACTAGCAGGTCCAGATGTAAAGTCACTAAAAAGAAAGAAAATCTTCTCTAAAGAGCTTTTGGCTATTTTTCTTGCTCTCTTTCCCTCATTTACCTGGCCAAATCTCTTCAATCTGCCTTTATTTAGTAAAGTTACGGAAACCATTTTCTTTTATAAACTGAATCCTTTCTGAGTGATCTTGGTGGAAGAGATAGAAGAGAATACAAATCACAGCACAAAATTTATTCCTAACAACAGGAGCTGTTGCTGCTAGTCCCGAGACAAACAGATAAGTCCAGTAATTATAGATAAGTGCTTTTGTTTGATCTGTATAACAATTTCTGCATTTTCAGGTAATTTCCCTTAGGCGTTCACAAGCAGGTGGGAAGCTGTTCGTATACAGGCTGTATTTTAATCTATTTTCAATTGACTTCTTGCCAAGCAAACAAAGAACTTTCTTCCATTTTTAGGACTAAACCTTTTCCTGAGACTTTGTATGAGCTGAAGTTATGATTGGTTTTTGATATTATACTTTCTGACTTCTGCCCTTTCCCCCAAGTAAGCCAGCAAATAAAATAAGATACCCCATTGCTTCATTCTTGATTTTTGCCCAATGAAAAGCACTTCAAAATACCCTAGCATCTTGCAAGGCCTTATTACAACTTCAGAGCCAAAAGCCCTGTCCTAACTCTGCTAGATGCCATACAAACTTCTCTAGAGAAGTGAGAATAGTGTGTGAATAACTCAGACAAGGGTTGAGTTATTCCCAGCCTTCAGATTCCTATGAAAGCCCCCTGGGATGTTTTCCAGAGGTATAAACAGAGACACAGATGCCTTGCTAAACTCCACGCACCCTACGTGCTTAGCAAGCTAACGTGCAACCAAGGCTTTAAGGCTGCTCAGAGGAATGAGCAGCAATCCTGGACAGGATGTTCGTAAGTGGGTGCGAGCTGAAGCCAGTTCCAAAACTAAGGAGTGAAGTCAAGCATTTGATACCCCAGCTTCAGCTCCCCAGAACAAAGTCAAACCCATGGGCCAGGTTGGTAAGCCAGCAGTATGACCCACACTGTTAGTCAGAAAAGGCTCCTCTGGCCAAAATCTCCTCACTGGTGTTTCTAGGGGATTGTGAGAAATTGCAGCTGTTATTGCTAGGGAAGAATATATATTTATTTTTTATGTGCAGTGGACAATAGTAGGCTGCTTGTCAGCTTGACTGGAAAGTGTTCTTTTAGTGGTGAGAAAGCAGCTATTTGAGAAGGCCTAAAGCAAACCAGATATATGTGGAGCTTTGCAACTTGCTCTTCCTTCTCTTCTCTGCTCTTTTTGACCCTGAGAGCAGTAGCCTTGCTCAAGAACAGCAGCATTCACCGCTCCAACCTACAGGCTCAGTTTGGCCCTGATGGCAGCTCCAAAAAGGGTGACCAGTTGGTCTGGCTGAAGGTAAGGGTAGGTGGTGGTTTACTTTGTTATTTATTTATTTATTATTCTCAGTGCTGATGCTGGGGGTAAGGCCGAACACAAATGATGGTGCAGAGATACAATAAGAGTTTGGCCCAAGAAACTTGCTTGCTCTGAGCAGTCCTTGGTGGCCTTGAGATAGCTGCCCCTTGACTGCCCCTGGCAATGCAAGACCTCTAGTGGTAGAAGAAAACATCAGTCTGGGCAGTGCTGTGACCAAAAGCCATGTCTGAATTGATGGCACTTCCACTTCTTGCAATGAAGCTACAAGGCTGTTTTAATGAAGTTTCTAGGGCCTGATGAGCCCTAGAGTTTCTTAGGCATCTTATGTGTGTTTGGGTTACTGCCACCACCTTAATGAAAAAGGTGATGTTGAACTGGATGAAGGTTGGTCAGTATAAGACAAAATCGCTGCATTTGTTGCCACTCAAATGGGAGGACAATGCCAAGAGCCACTAGCCAAAAGGAGGTTTCTCAGCTGCTGGGAGGTGGGGACAGGAGCAGAGAGACCTGGTCCTGCGGGCACAAGGGGTCCGTGGAGGGTAGTCAGCACAGCCTGACAAGGGTATGTGCACAATGTAGTCGAGTGGCACCGCTCCCCGATGGCGTTGAGCTGTGATGAGTTCCCTGGTGCAACCCTGGTCTGTGCCCACCTGTGCTCCCCGAGACAGTGCCTGGGGGAGGAGGCGGCTGCACTGCCCGCTGGGGAGGAGAGCTCAGCTCGCTGCCCGTGAGCCTGTGCCCATTGCCATCAGCCCTTCACTAGCCTGGACATTGCCTCAGTGTCTCCTCGAGTACAAGGTATAGCAGAAACCTCCAGCCCAAGGAGGATGATTTCACTCTGACACTGACCTTTCACGGACTGTTGTAGCTACCTCGGAGCGTACCTAAGCCAGCTAGACACCTTTCTGTCAGACTTTCCCTAGTTTACTTCTTCCCTGGATGGTTTCTGCGACCAGACAAATGGAGGATAACACGTTTCCCACTTAGAAGCAAGGAATAGCTCGTGGGATTGTGTTTGACAGCGTGATTGTGCCTGGCAGTGAGGGAGCGCTGGTGTTTAATTGTGGGCCATGTTAATGTCAGGTAGGTGTAGAGGGAATGAGTGTCTAATAAGTATTTGACACAGTTCATTATCAGTCATGGTAGATTAAATAACAAGACATACATTAACTCATTTAATAATTAGCTACCATCATATCAGCTTGATAAAAGAGTACTATTAAGTAAGTCTGACATTGTATTAATACAGTCTTTAATTTTTAACGTGGAAGATTAAGATAAAGCAACTGCCAAGGATCACATTGTAACACCTTTTCCAGCTATGTTGGGGTAAACACCTTCCTGACAGCGTTAAAGCTTCCTGGGAGCAGTTAATGTTAACTCCAGTGTCTGGCATTTTTCTGAAACCTTGACTATTTGTATTAATTGCTGACTTATGTCCAGTTCCTTTGGGAAAGAGCAAATTGGGAATGGGAACCTGACAGAGTGGAACTGGTTTCAGGGGAGGAAAGGTGAAACCACGCAGAGCTGGGACCATTCCACGCAGGGGAGCAGGAGGAGGAAGGATGGCTGGAGGAGCTGGCTCAGGTATGTTGTGGTGGTCTTCTGTGGTGCTCAAGCTCTTCCTTCACCTCTCTTTGCACCACTTTCTCATCTGTGTAAAAAACAGAATATTGGTGGTCCTCCTTCCGTGTCTGGTTTGCTCTGTCACTGCTGGTGTTGCCGTACCACATGTAGGGTTAACCACATTGCCCGAGCTGGCTGGGGACGTAATCGCTGCCCCGTACGTGTGTCTGTCCACCCCGTGGAAAGTCCGGGGTTATGCTAATGAGGCAACAAAAGCGCTGTGTGGTTTGTGAGTGGCTTAAGCTGAGCACATCTAGCAGATATCCTCCTCATAGTGAAATACTAGTAGGAAGTGGGGTGAGAAACAATCGCTTTGGTTACAATCACGTTGTATAAATTTGCCGTACGTATATTTTGTCTTTTATTTGGCTTTCATTGTTGCTGGGGGCTTTGTGGTAGCAGTGGTTTTTTTGATCTGCTCGGGTAGTACATGACATCCAGCAGGACCTTTGATCTCTTCCTTCACTTCTGGGTTTAAAAACTACACAGGAGAAGACCTGCTGGTGGGACTCACACCCAGCAGTAGGTGGAGGCGTAGCAGTGGCCGTGCTCCAGCTGAGGCACTGGTGGGCACTGGGGAAAGCAGAGCTACATGGGGTTTCCCAGCAAGAGCTTCCCCAGCTAAAGCTGCTGTGTAACTGTGCTGGAGGGACTTTTTTTACAGGAATTTGCCCGATTCTTTTTCAAACCTCTGTAAGCTTTTGGCACCCACAAGATGTGCTGCCAGCTTTGGCCAGCCACTGTGCAGCTGAGTATCTTTCCCAGTTTCCTGCCTACTAGTTCCTTTCCAGTTCTGCTTTGGTCCTATGGGCAAGAACCATCCCACCTGTTGATGTGCACCAGCTCGCTGTCTGTGCTCTCATAGGGCATGTATTAATATGGGGGTTTGGGGGGGTTAATTTCAGTTTAACTTCAGAAGCTAGACTTATTTCTGGAAAGAAACCAAACCTGCTAGGAGATGAGTATTTTGTTGGCAAATAGATATTAACTAACTTGAATATTAACTTCTGTTATTTATTGCTGAGCTGACTTGAAAGACTAAGTGGCTACACCATAGAGATGTTGCAGAGGTCTTCATGAAAGGACCTTGAGTACTGGGATAGCAGTGCATTCCTTGTTAAATGCTGCTGTAACAGCAATGACCACCATTCAAAAACAATGGTAAGCTCAGAAAAAAAGCCACAAAAGTAATCTTAAAATCATAGGAATATATATATATCTTTTTAGTCCCTGTTTTACACTTTTTGAGACCGCTGTTTATGTTTGCAAGGGCTTCGCCTGTGCTCTTACGCTGGATCAAGACTTTTTTATTACACTGAAAAACAGGCTCCCATGATATTACTCAGCTGAAGGGCCAAGGCTTTAAGAAAAAGAAATATGACAAGATACTTGATAAAATTGTGGAAGATGGCAAGCTACTGCGACTGCTTAAAGCATCTTTTCTGCTGAAACAAGTTGATAGTTGGGAGAGGGACCAAGTAGATTTATTCTGAAAAATCACATTAACAGTGTTTATGGAGGAAAATGAGCTCTTGATGGGAGGTGCTAATTGTCATTAATTAAACAACTTACAGATTTATATGATTAGTATTGACCCACAATATTAAAACAGTAAATTACTTATAGAGAGGGCAAGACTACAATATGGGAAATTGAGTAAGTTAATAAATCACAATTAATGGGTGTCTGGAACAATTATAGTCATCAGTGGTACTACAGTCACTTTAAATATGTAAAGGGAAGTCCATAAAACTAATAACGTTACCATGGAAAGGGATTTCTTGGGACGAAACAGAGATACTACCCTGGGGTAGTAACCTATGTGGGTTAGGTATTGAAGAGGGGCATCAAAGAGGGGTGTATGGGTGGGTAGGAGAGGGGCTGGAAGACCTCTCTGGAACAGGTTGCCCGGGGAGGTGGTTGAGGCCCCATCCCTGAAGACATTCAAGGTGGGGCTTGAAGAAGCTCTGAGCAACCTGCTCTAGGTGAGGATGTCCCTGCTCTCAGCAGGGGGGTTGGACTAGATGACCTCTAGAGGTCCCTTCCAACCCAGACTTTTTTGTGTTTCTATGTTTCATTTCTTCTCTCTGGCTTTCTTAAGGCAGCTTGGAGAAACTGCTTCCAAGCTGTATGCAGTATGCACCTCTCCACTGAAGCCAATGAAAATTAATGACTGTAAATACCTCTCAAGATCAAGCTTTGATGTAATGTCCTCCCAGAGATTAACAAAAAATAAGTGGCACTTAATTTAATAAGCCCAAATCCTGCTCCATTCTCATAAGGGCTTTTTAAAGTGCCTTGAAACTGGGGAAATCACTGATGGTTTAGAAGCAAAACCATCACTTGGGGACTGCTGCTGGCATCCTGGGCTGCTCGTCACTCACATTGCTTTTGCTTTCTTGTCAGACTGTGTCAGTACAGCCACTTTGCTCCAGCTTGGAGCTGGGGCCTTGGTCTGTAAGCCTCCCCCCTCCTTCCCTCTGGGCACAGTGACAGCCTGGAGAAGTGAATCCCGTTCTGCACTGTGGAAATGTATCGCTGCCCATCATGGGATGGACTCTCCTAGCAGACACCATCTGGGAGAGGGCTGCAGCGTGTACACAGCCCTTGCCTACAGCTGGAGGACAAGCCCTGGGAGACGAGGTACCTGGCCACAGTTGGTGTCTAGGGATGTCTGTGCAGGTTGCATCTTCCTCACACAAAATGAGTGTGAACGTTGGCAAACTGGCTCCTGCCAGCCTCCCTTTTGAAAGTACCGCCACAGAGATTTGGTGCATCGAACGTCACGCGTGGCAGGGTGTGCTTCCCAGCCCTTCTCGCCACAGCCTAAACCAGAAGGAACCCTGCTAAGTTCAAAGACAAAGCCTTCATTGACTTGAATGGAAAGACACTGTCTGAAACTATGAAACCTCCTGTATGCCTGTGGATGGGAGAAGAGATTGCTCTTGTGGGATGGACTCAGATGTCTTGCACGCAGAAGCAAAGCTGTGCTCTGCTACTGAGGCAGATCTAATCACCAGGAACCAGTGCTGGAGGGCAGTAACAGATAAGCAGAGAAACTAGACCCAGAGTCATTGTAACTGAAAACATCTGGGTGATGTCAGCCTGCCCAAAAGTCCATTTTTGGGAAGAGTTTGTGAGTGCTCCTAAAATCCCTGTCCTAACTGGCAAGAGCAAACCTTTGAGTTACACCCCACACTTTTTTTTTTTCTGTGTGCATGTCTATGCAATATTTTATGGGCTTGGATGTTACCACAAATAAAGTTTTCCTTTTTTTGTTAATATTGGAAAAATAATGCCACTTAGGAATTTACAAGGGCAAATTGATGGCCAGACTCCTCAGCAGATGGAAACGTTTAACAGATTTCTGTATCCACTGGAGAGACTTACTACAGATGTATCTTACCCAGAGACTTTAGCCAAGTCTTTATTTGGACATGAGGAAATGTTCTTTTTTTTTTATGTGAGACTTTTCACTGACACCTAAGCAAAGAAGCTGTACCTTCTGTACCTGCTTTCTGCAGAGCAGAGTCGGCTCTGATGGGCTCAACTCAGATGGAAAGTGGGCAGAGTTCAGCTTTCCTTCCTGGGTCATATGGTGAGACTTCCAACATCAGTACCCTTCAGCTGGAGCATGTGCCCTTTGTTGTATTGTTAAGTTGGGTGAAGACAAATAGGCCACCTTGGAGCTGGTGCTGGAGTACAAGTGAGGGACATCGAGCTGGTGCTGATGGGAACTTGGTGCCTCTCTTCTCAGGGATAGGGAAGAAAGGGGCAGCCAAGCTCTGCTCCCTCCCTGCCTCTCCTGCATCCAAGCCCCATACGTCATCCTTCAGGGACAAATGTAGCCTGGTCTCCTGCAATCCTTGCTTTGCAGCTGTCTTCCTCATCTTCAGATGGCACCAAAAATCCATTCAGTGTGTCCTTGGGTCAGAGGTGCTGACGGGGAGGGGACACTCTCTTCAAGCTGCCACAGCGCACAGGCAGGTGCCTGCTCTGCTTTTTGGGGACGGGCAGCTTAGTGACGTGCCACAGGCTTCCCCACCAGAGAAATCGGCCAGAGCAGGTGTAGCTACATCGTCAGTTTTCAAAGGTCAGGAAGACTTTCTGATGAGGAAAGATTAATATCCCCCAAAGGGCTTTTTATAGTTTGTAGGTTTTTTTTTTATTGTTGTTGTTTTTTGTTATTTTGGTTTGTTTTTTTGTTTGTTTGTGTTTTGATTTGTTTTGTTTAAAATTAAATTCAACTGACAACTGACCAGGATTCTTCTTGTTTGTAGGACTTGTGCTGCCCACGCCACTAACTAAACTTCACAGCTTATTGGTTTGTTTTACAGTCTGAGCAAGAGTCATCCTCATTAATGTTAATGTGACACTGTCAAATAAAAAAGAGCTCAGGACTTTTTCAGATGCTCTCCTTGTTATTTCGTGGGATTCGATGCAGGGGAACAGATGCTTCGGCGCAGACTTGCTGCCACTATGAGGACTGGTATGAGTGGGGCAGTGGGGGTTCACTGGGAGTTACTGCAAGAGGTGCTGTACAGTAAATGTCACCCACATCTCCTTTAATGGACTGTCGCAGGAAATTTTAACTGCGCTAAAATTAACCTGGGGTATTGTTTAAGCATTTTATCGGCCTGATCTAATCTGCTTTCCAGGTGTTTATAACATAACCGTGGTTGTGGTATTTGTGCGTGCTACAAAACTCTCTGGAAGTCTGTGAACGTGTTATGCTAGAGGTTGAGTTTTCTCTGTGTAAACATCTCTCTGGAGCAGAGAGGGCTCGCCTTGTCTTTGTTCTACAAGAGTATAAGGGTGGTTTTTTTTCAGTCTGAGGCCACTATAATATATCCCAAGCTCGTTACAACATCCCTTCAGCCCCACGCTTTCGGGAGCAGCCTCTGACACACGGTGCTGCGTGCGGCAGGGTCGGTCATTCTGGCTCCGGCTCACGGAGGTGTGGGAACTTCTGCAGCTCTGAAAGAAGCCTGCGGGCTGAGCACAACCAAAGCATGAAAAAAAATAGCAGCCTCTTTGTAGCTGTTTTAAACAAAAGGGAATAAAAGAGTCACATTCTCTGACCTCTTTGCTGCAATGCGCTCACCATATCGCTTCTCCTGGCCCAAAGGAGGTTGCATTTTATTAAGTGCACAGATAGCTCTCCCAGTAGCCTGGGCTATTTTGAAGACATGTTTTTATTGTTGTTTTTGGTGTTGCTTGGTTTTTGTGTGTGTGTGTTTGGTTGGTTTGGGGATTTTTTTGTTGTTGTTGGTTTGGTTTTTCTTTCTTTTTTTTTTTTTTTTCTGGTACACAGTGTCTTGGAACTATTTTAATTTTTCTGCTAAATGGAAAATAGATTTTTCTTGAAGAGATCTGTACCATAGAAATACACACAGAGGGAAACCTACCCAGCCATTAAAAATACCCAAAAGAACAACTCCAGTTTGTATCAAAGTGTGTCATCAACGGTACAAAAGCAACAGAGTGCACTTGAGCAAGGTCAGACACGTTGCCTTTTAACCAAGCTTCAAGACAAGCCTGATGGTGGCAAAGTCCACCTACTCAAACCCTTAAAAGCAAAGAAATGGGCAGTTGGAGGGAAGCTTGTTGTCAGCCCTGCTGCCTGATCCTGCTCTTCCCTGTCTTGAAGCCCTCAAAAGCCTCCTCAGTAGAGGGGGTGAGGGTGTCCTGCCAGCAATGCCGCATGGCTGGGAGGGAGCGGGGTTGTCATCTGCCCTGTCCTCTGGGAGCTAATTCCCACTGTGGGTCTGACCATATGCAGCCCAAAAAACCAAGGAGGCCAAAGGATGCCCTTAGGACAGGAGGGGAGGGCTCATCCAGCTGCGTTTGTTGCTTCACTCCCTCCCCAGTCAGTGGTGGGTGAGAGGCACAGGCGCCTAACTTTTGTCCAGCTCCAAAGCCTTGTAAAACATAATAGACCAGATCAAAGGCCTCAGCAGCTTAATAGTTCCTTCCCTCCTCCCCTCCTAGCTTTTTGCTAAGGCGGTACTAGGAGCTCAAACCTGAACCAACAGGTTGAGAGCAAAATCACACGTTTTCACAGGGAATCACATTTGCCCTTCAACAACCAAGAGTAAAAAGCCTGAGACAAATAATTCACTGAGTGCAACAGCTTACTGGTTATTAGGCATGTGCAAACCTGAGGACATGGCTGCTCCCACAGCCTCGTGCTCAGCTAGAAGTGGGCAGAGGAGGTTTTACTGCCCTTTGCATTGCTTATTGACCTCAACCCTCCTCTCTTTGGTGGTGCAAACCGGTGGTACCCACTCCGGTGGGATCCAGGATCTGCCATTTCTAACAGTAAAGAGCTACGGTGGTTGGTGGTGGTGCAGGGGAGGCAAAAAGAGGTGAAACTGCACGTTCTTGTCACCAGGATTAACTAGAAGTGGCTGTGCTGGTGTATGGGAGGCAGGGGATCTCTAACAGGCATATGGCTTGATGAAGTGCTGTTGTTACAGCACAGCAGCTCCTGGGAATGAAGCCCATGTTATGCCTTCCCATCTTCCTTCCTCCCGTGCTCTGTGGAGTTATATCTGAATCACCCAGCTCATTTACCAGGAGGGGTCAATTGCCAAGCAGCTTGTTGATCATACCAGCTGATGCAGATGCTGTTGAAAATTAAGTTTTAAACTTTGAAACATCACCGATGTTTCCAGTTTTCTTGTTGGGCTGGGCTTTGGAAACAATAAGTGAAACTCTAAATTACCTGATCTGCATTGAAAATAAAGGTGGGGGTGGCTTAGTCCTTGTCACCCTCAGTGCAAGGTGATAAATCACTGTCAGATGAACAAGATCAGGATTTAGGTGAAGACTTGCTCTATAGGAGGCAGGTGAATGTGGTGTGACACTTGCCATGAATATTCATTGCCATTTTAAAAGTGACTTTGTCGGCCATTCTGGGGTAGTTAGTGTCTCCAGAGAAGATTATCTGCTTATGGGTCCTGGCTAATTCATTGGCCTTGAATTTTCCAAAAGCAAAGTCCACGTGCAGCAAGTTCTCCAAGCGAGCCATTATTTTTTGACAGTGAACAGCTCCTGGGCAGTCCATAAAGAGCAGGGGAGGATCCCATCAGTTGCAATGGTCGTTGGATATGCTGGCAATGTTGGTCCTGACTTTGGTGCTCAGAAGCATGGCTGGGGTTGCTGCTGTGATCTCATTCATTCGCCCTACAGCCTCCCCCTGCCCACACACCTATTCACACACCCACATACACACACACCAGTGCAAGCTCTGGCAGGGCGCAGGTAGTTTTGGAGGTACCATTCCGTGGGCTGGGTCTATGAGGGAGTTTCACACAGGGCCAAGGGGCTGGTGGCTGTGAGTAGGATGTATGAAGCACCTCCAAAAAAATGGCTTTGCCAGAAACATCTCACCACCAGCTGTTGACACGCTGTGGCCACCTTCAACCAAAATATAACCCCTACATAAAAGACACATAGGTGGAAACCTGGTCAATTTGTGCTCCGACAGCTTGTGCTGGGCCAGCGGGAAGGGGATGCCGATGTCCTGGTGGCACTGGTGCAGCTGTGTATGAATGCCCCACGCTGCCCCACGGGGATCCTGCCCTCAGCCTGGCACAGCACAAGAGTGAGCCTCCCAGAAGCTGAGGACTGTGGGGGAGGCTTTTTACTGTGTTAACCAAGGGAACTGAAGGCGAGACAAATTATGGCTGCTACTATCTTTGTGAACTTGGAAGGAAATTATCTTGGTATCAGGTGTTTTATAGCCCGTCTCAAACATCCTCCAATTGAATTTTTTTTTTTTTTCAAATTTTATGCAACAAATTTTTTTTTCCCAATGCAGACATTAGAGTTCAGACTGGTAACAGTGCTGCTTTAGGGCTCTGTCCAACTATCCTGCTGTAGCTGAGTAATTCCCCTTGGCAAGGCACCGTTTTTGCCCATGGTACCCAGGAGCGTCACGCTAATGGGAACACACGACACGGACGAAACGGACACCTCCGGAAGAGACTGGTTGCCCGCATGCAGATGCTCAGGTCCAGCCTGCATGCTTTGTAGGAAAGGCATCTTTGTCACTTCACAGAATTTCTGAGGCTGCAATAGACCTCCAAGATCATCAAGTCCAGCCTATGACCCAACACCATGGCATCTGAAAAGCTGGAGAGCTTTAAAGGCTAGAGATGCTGACCATCCTCCGGAGGCCCCACCTGGC
>JAAGNO010026289.1:29907-52086 GCA_033439905.1 Ceryle rudis
GCAGGTAGAGGAAGAGCCCCAGCGCCAGGAAGACGGACCCCAGCACGAAGCCCCCCACCCCCGTCAGCATCCTGCTGCGCCCGGCGTCCGCCTGCAGCTCTGCAGGGCACCCCACCGCTGGCCGGGTGCTGCTCCCGGGGCTGGTCCCTGCGCTGGGGCCACTGCTCCTGCTCCCTCCCCGGGCTCCACAGGGGGCAAAGGCGGCTGGGAGAGGGAAGGCTGAGTTGCTGGGACTGTGGGGAGGGAAATGGGTTGGTTAGGTGAGCACGTTATTATTAGGTGGCTTTCTAGGTTTTTGCTGCTTTGGCTTGTTCCTGTTCGGCGTTCTGTGTGCAACCCGCTCAGCTAGGACAACATACAGCACCGCTTACCGGCAACTGGCACGTGGCTCTGGGAAATGACACCTTATTGACTTGCTTGTGGGGTTGGGGCAGCAACTGGCCACAGCCACATGTGTTGCACTATGGGTGACTAAAAGCATGGGGGCAGCCCCTGCTTGGGTGTCAGGGAGATGAAAGGGGTCTGTGGGAGCTGCCAGCTCTCCTTGGGCTGGCGCTGCCCTGGGCTGCAGTGAGCACAAGTGTGGGACCCAGGGGGAAGGATGCGTGGAGAGGGGCCCCCATGACCCCCCTCCCAACCAATGCATTTTTGGGGGGTTATTGCTGTAGGTGGGTTATTTGGGTTGCCATTTATTTTTATGTCTACGGCATTAACAAAGAACATTTTGCAGGGCTCAGCTTTTAAAAGAAAACCAAAGCAACTTTGCAGGGTGTTGCCAGCCCTACCCTCTCAACTACTTTTAGCTTTAAAAGACCTTATCAGGTTGAACACAACTGACAGGTCATATTTCGAGGAAGTGAGCCAAAAATGTTTTCACTATTTAGTTGGGTAAATTTGAGTGCTGAGCAGTTAACCCCCAAAGCACCCTCCTCATCTGCTCCCTGCACGCCTTTTAAAATTGGTTTTGTAAAGGACAAAGCATAGCTTGGCTATTTGTGCACTGAAACGTGAGTAAAACACCATGTTTTCCACACTGTTATAAATAGACTGAAGATCGTTTGATGAAAAGTAACTGGGGGTGGGGGGGAGAGGGGAAGAAAAACCCCAAAGGTGATTTCCATCAGTGTTTCCAGGCTCCACTTCCACTGTTGTGCAATTAAGTCCAATTCAGTTGATACATTGGTTATCCAAAATGGAAAGACAGAAGGTTTATATTGCTTTCCATTATTATGGGTACGATGAAGGTACCACAGGACCCCATCCCTGATAGAGACCTCTATTGTCTGAGACACAAAGCTGCATAATAAACATAGTCCCCGGGGGAGATTCTCAGCTGGTGTAAATTATCACAGCAATTAATGTGCTATTTTGAAGTATGACAATTTACAACAGATGATAATCTTCCTCCTGGCCTGGAAGAATTCCTGATTTTAGCACATGATTTGATAAAGTAACTACAACTGCAAACTGCCATGATTTACACGCTCTGCTAAAAACCCTCTTTCTCTGCCACGTTCCTCTGAGTTAAGAGGATTAAGTGCAACGTTTAGGTTCTCCCTCTTCCTTACAACAGGCACCTGTTGAGCACCCACCCTCCACGTGCAGCCGGCAGTATTTAGCCATTGCTCCTCTAAGAGCAGCCTGGCTGCACCCTGGAGGTCCCACCTTTCCTGGGCTGGGAGGGGGCAGTTGTTCTGGAGGTGTGAGGCTTTCCAGTTGCTGCCTTGAGGAGTCTCTGAAATGATTGTTGGAAAGGGGATGGGAATGCAGTTTGTAAAGCACCAGGCAAAAGTGACATGTTTCTGCAGCTGTGTTGCAGGCTGAAGGATGAGGAATGATAAGGTGAGTAGGAAACCCTTCCTGAGCCACCTCCTGGGTACAGTGGCTGCCACCACTGGCTTCTTCCTACCTCGTGGGTTATCCTCCCCTCGCACCTTAGGGCATGTCAGCATTTATCTGCTATTGCTTTTGTTACCCTGTTTGGGCTTTGGTGCCTGTAGAACATCAGCAGATCTCTGCCACAGCTGAAAGGCTCCTGTTGCTCTAGAAGCAGAGTTAAAGGCTCTTGAGGAACTATGTGGTTTTTTAAAGAGGTGCATATTGAGCTCCTTTAATGTTTAAAGGAGGAATTTTGGGACCTGACTGGGGATTTGGGCACCTGAATTATCTTGATCTAGCAAAGTAATTTTATTTTTTTCCCTGCTTTGAGAGGCAGACTGCTATTGCTCCTTCTGTGCACATGTATCTTTTAACCTGTGAATTACACTGTGAAAACTGACAAGAGTGAATATTCTTCACATATTCTTTACATCCAGTACAAATATGCCCTAGGTTGAATCCCGGCTTGATTGCTTTATTTTATTTTAGCCTGGAGATGTTTCAGATGCCACTGCTCTTACAGATGTGGAATAGAAACAGGGGTTTTTTAAATCTGGTTAAGCACTTTTGGATCCTGCAGGCTGCAGACATTACTATTACAATAATGGTTGTGGTAATTTCCAAGGTGGGTGATAAATCTATTGCTTAATCCATCTCTTCCTTAATTAGACAGCAAGCGTAACATCACTATCTGGAATAGAAGGAGACTCAAGTGAGATCAGTCTTTAAAATCTAAAATTCAAATTATCCTTTACTTTGTGAAGAGGAGGGGGTCTGTTTAAAAATAAACTCCAGTGATTTATGTAGGATACTCTTGTCTTATCAAAAAAACCCCACAGATCCAAATTGCAGAAGCTTTAGTGGACCCAATGGAGAAAAGCCTTAAATTTAATCCTACCAGGCATTTTAAAACCAGGAGATGATACAGAGCATAGATTTTTAAAAGGCAAAATGAAATACTTAATCTTCATCAGTTAAAAAAAGGCCACTCCAATAACAAAGAAGATTATGTAACTTTGAGGAGAGGGTTTAAGTGGTTCCTGCAACTGAACTAAACTGGGATGGTGGGAGCTGGGAGCAGGAGATATGAGCAGGGGTTTGGGGTTTGACTCAATGTTGGTGTGTCAGTGCATGTGGCATCTAGACCTGATAGTGTATGTTGAGACTCTGGCTCACTCCAGGTCCTTTTGTGCAGGAACGGCCCCAAAAGCTTCAGTAACTCAAAAGGAGCAGGAGGAGCCATGCATGTCCCCACCACGCTGAAGGGCAACAGGGAGGTGGCCTGGTGGCTGTGGCTCATACAGCGATGGGTTGCCTGTCACACTCTTGTGTTTCTGTCCCATTGCCTTCATTTTAATTTGCAGAAAAATAGTTCTTTTGTAAAGGTTTTACAGCTGTTTTTCCTGGTTCAAGAAGCCTTTCAGGTACTGGCTTAGAGGTCTCCTGCCCATGCACTGAGCTCCTTGTAAAGAGCTCTGTAGTCTTCTCTATGGCTTCTGGATTAGTAACAGTATTATTATTGTGCACTAGGCATCAAACCCACAGGAGTTGCTTTCTCTTTTGAGAGAACAGAGAAGAAATTACAGTTTTTGCAGGATGGAAAAAGAGAGGGTCAATCAGTTTAAAATTTCACCCAGCCCTACCTTGAAGGTGCTTTGCTAGTGTAATTTTTTTATTCCATGAGCTTTTTACAGGATGCATTTGAAGCTGGGCTGTGGCTGCAGTTCATCCTTTCCTCTCTTACTTTCCATTGCTGTAAAGTTTTTCTTTCAGTTAAATAAAAAAGTGCTTTCTACACCCAAATCAGAGAGTTGGACTCATTGCCTCTGATGCAACAGGTGGTTTTAAGAAGAAAGAGATTTGCATTTAGGGTATTTTTAGCTGATTTGCAGCATAGGAAGTGGCTTATGTCTGTGTCCTTAAATGTGAGAGGCAGGGGCTTGTCACTCATAGAGCCTTATCTGATGCAGAAGATTTCCTCCATCTGGAGCTTCTCTGTTCTGCCAACTTTCATCCTACTGCAGAGAAGCTGTAAGGGTTGGATTGTTAATTAATAATATCCTAAGGATATTGTCTTAAGCCAGTGCAGTAGAACAAAGCACTGATTTATTGAGTTGTTTCTTTTTCCTGCCTTAAAAGACTTAAAAAAACCAAACAAAAAAACCCCAACAAAAACAAAACCTCACAAAAAAAGTATCCCAAATCCCATAAGGTTTGTTGTAGTGGCAAAATCTAGACATAGTGAAACTGCTGCATGGGGTGGAGAGTGGGAGAAGGGGGGGTGAGGGGGAACCTGTCTTGCTTTCCTCCTCTGCCAGGAACAGATAAATTAGTAAAAACAGATGAACCAGTTTACAAAAAAAACCTGCAAACTAGGCTGAAAGCAGCACGCAGAGTTGCCTCAGCTGCAGCCCCTGGGATGTCCTGCGTGGCCTTGGTGGGCCTGGCTGGGACAGAGATGTCCAGTCAGGGTCAGTCTCTGCAGAAGCACTGCTTTCAGAGGAGATGTGCAGGTTATATCAGCCATGGACCTCCCCCTGCCAGACACCAATTGTTTGGTTGTTGTTGAGGGTTTTTTTTTATTTTAAATGGAGCTACTTTTAATTTATAACGGCTTAACTCAGATCAAACTTGGGACTGGTATGTCAATAAACCCACAGACCACTGTCCTGATGAGGTATGAATCGGTGCCCTTTTACCTAGACCTGCTTGCATCCATTTAATATACCAACATAATCATCTGGCATTAGCATCCAGATGAGGGTATTAAAAGAGGAAAATTAACACAACATATCAGAGGTGACATTCAAATACAAAGTCCCCATCATTTTCTTGACACAAATTCAGCAATTACCCAAAAAAAAAAAAAAAAAAAAAGCCCATTACATGCTGGGAGTCCTTTCAAACTGCAGGGCAGCCTTGCAGGCAGGGAGCGCAGCAATAACGCCAGCTATGCTTTGTGTTCAAACAGTGTTTGACAGCATTAAATATAACATAGGCTCATCTAACCTTAACGTCTCCATTCAGGAGCCTGACAACGGCAGCAGCGTTGGTTTATTATAGATTGAAGTGCTTTTTCCTTTTTCTTTGGCTTTTCTTTACCCTTCAGAGCACACGGCAGAGATCTAGACATGCTTCTATATTATTTTTGGGTGTATCCAGGCAGCTGGTGGTATTCTCTTCTCTTTCTTGTCTTTCCCAAAGTGTGGGCTGTCCTCTACAGCTGACCAGGGGGGCTCAGCATCTCTGTGGCCCTGTCAGGGGTTGAGCCCCCTGCTCCTGTTTTGAGGGCAGTGCTGAGTATTTGGTGAATGGCAGGAGGCTGTTTGGAGGGGATGAGAAATGAAAGGGCAACAGATCTGCCACAGTGGTGATATTTGACTTCTCATGCAGCCAGCAGCAGTACAGAGAGGAGGGATGAGAGGATCCAGGGCTCAAGCTGGCCGTGGGTTAATCTGTTCTGACAGTAGAGCTGTCAAGGTATTTTTGCTTAATGGGACCCAGAGATAATTGGGTTTAGCAGTCAGGGCCAAGTTGTGAACCCTGAGGCAAAGTGGCTCGTAATTGGGATTTCCCCTCGTAGGGGGATTGGGGTATCTGCCTGGGAGGTAGCTGGGGAGAAGTCCTTGGTACAGCCCCTCTGCTTTCTGTAAATCTTGGGGTAATGAGCTAGAACCCCCTGCTCCTTCCCCAGGGTGAAATTCCTTTCGGTGTCACCTTTTGTGCCCCTTCATCTTAGATGACTTATTTTTGTTTCCCTAATGTTTAAACTCAAAGGAATATTTTAAGGAAAAAAAAAAAATCATATTGATATAAATTTGACTTTTCTTTTTTAATTGTAGTCTTATACAGCATTTTGAACCATCCTTAGGAAATAATAAAAGTTACAGAAGTCAGAGTGACAAGAAGGATAAACCACAATTATACCAAAAAGTAATTTAAAATGCAAATTCGCTGGAGAAACTGCAACCCTCTAATTGTAGCGTTCTCTCTTATCCTGGCTTCAAAAGCTCTGCATGCAACCTTCCTCCCTCCGGGAAGGGGCTCAGCCGCAGCGGTGCTGCCACACTCTGACCTCTCCAGCAAAATACGAGTGACCCGAAATAAAACCGGGAGGAGAGAGGGGAAGGAGGGGGCTTTAGAGGGGAGCTTCACGCCTTAAAGCTCAGGGTCTGTGGTTGGTGCCTGGGGAGAGGTGCCTGCCCTATGGATAGGGGTGGGAGTGATGCTTTAGAGGGCAAAGGCTGTGAACGTGTCGGTCAGGAGAATGCTTAACCTGCTGCGTGCACCTTCCCATTGGCCTTTAATGGTGAAAGAGCCCATAACTGGACTGTAAAACAAAGTTCAGCTGTGCAATTTGAAAGTATTTGAGCTGTTGAGGTGCCTTCGCACAGAGCCTGCTCAAGGAAGACAAAACAAGAATATATTTAGTTTATTCTGCTATTCCCCACGAAAGACATACCTAAGCATGAGGACTTCACAACCTCTCTGCTGGCTTCTCTAGAATAGACTCGTCACTGGAAGGCATCAGGATGCTCTAAAACTGTGAGGAAAGGGGTTCCTCAGGGTGGCTGCTGCCATCTCCTCTGGCCTTGCATGTGCAGGGGGACAGTTGTGGCACAGCCAATCCTGCACTACTTCAGTCTGCAGTGGAGAGGGGACAGAGCTTTGCAGGCAGGCTGGTATGTGTATTGCTATCCAGGCTGCTTTGGGTACAATGACTATTGCGTGGCACGTCCAGCTTCGTTTAACTGAGTGAACAGTTTGCTCGGCAGGTACGGTGCCAGCTGGACACAGGACTACAAATGTAAGCACAAGGAAGAGGCATTTGCGTAGTCCAAGAGTAAACCCTGACTCTGAAAGGCCAGAATGTGTTGTTTTTCTTGAGCTATGTGTTGGAATCTTGAACCATTAACACAGTCATGCTCAGATAGGTGTTGGATGTGGAAATTTTTGGTATTATCACCTGCTGGTGACCTTTTTGAGTTGGATTTGCTGATGTCATTGACCTGATCAGTACTTTATTAAACAGAGTCTCACATTTTCTCTGGAAATACTTATCTAGCACTACTTACCTTGTGACCTAATGGCACAGTTTAATTTGGCACATCATCATTACTGCTACCGTTACTGTGTGCCTGAAGTGCTGCAGCATTGCCTGTGCCATGCAGGGGCCAACCAGGGACAGTGGCAGCAGCTGGCTTAAGGAGCTTAAAGCAGCAAATGAAAAGTTTCAAAATGAGCTTTCAAATGTTATCCCTGCTATGTCTCGGTAGCAGAAGATGCATTACACTGTCCTGGGTCAGCTGTTGTACCCATTCAAACACAGGCATCACCTTAGTCCTGAAAGTTTCCAGCAGCTCCCATTCAAAGGTCTGGGAAAGCTAACCACAGCGTGCAGGCACTAGTTAAAAAGCTGCTTATCAAGCCAAAATGCGGGGCATCCTTAGTTCACATAGATGGGCGAAGGCAGCAGGCACTTGCTCTTGTGCCAGCAGTGGACGTTGGCTGCTTACGCGCAGTCAAGGGAGCTGCAGCTGCTGGTCGTGGCTTGAGAGCAGCAAAGCTGAGAGCAGATTATTTATTTCCACATAGCTGAGCCATAATGAAAAACTTCTTTCCTCAGACAGGCGCGGTGCTCACCTGGCTCCTTCTGCGGTGATGGATGGGAAGGTGAATGAGTTTTTACTTGCCTGCGGGGGGAAAAAAAACCTGCAAAGAAAGCTATCCTGAGCTCACCTCACTGGAAGGGCTGTCGGGGACTTTTAAAGCCATTTTTGGGGGTAGGGCAGTAGTGCAGTAATTATCTGCACGCATGCATACAGTAAAATGGGTATGTTTTCTAAATGGTCTCTTTTAAAGCAAAACTGAGTAGTAAGTAGGAATGCTTCCCTGCAGGCTGGCAGAAGGACACAGTTGGTATCACACATTTTAGCAGCTGGCATGTTAATGAGGCCATTTTTATTGAAATGAGCTAAATACTATTAACATTTGTGGACTCCCAACTGATTTCTGAGGCATTTATTGAACTTCAGAAAGTGCTTCAAGAATCAATTAAAAATAATTTTTTAGATGTGACAGAAAGAAGACCAAAGAAAATTGCGCCGTCAAGTTTGTTTATCTGGACAGATCTGACCTTTGTGCCATTGACTTGAAACAGTTTCCTCTTCCCCCCCCCCTTTCTGTGCTCTAAATAACTCTGAAAAAATATCTCTTTCGAGAAAGTGATCAGGTAATTTGTAGATGATTTTGTGGGTGCGGGTTCTTTCCTGCACGGGAAGATGGTCAATGTGTGGTTGAAAATGAATCTGATTCCTTTTGTATGGTGATTGTGCTTGGCCACTTTTACCAGTGAACCTAAAATGTATTTAAATTATAAACTAAAATATTAAAAAGTTTTAGAAAGGACAAAAGCAATGAAGAGCTGTCTGGCTTGGCATTGTAGGAAGGGTGGATGGTAAATGGTACTTTCCATTTCTCCTCTCCGCAGGTAAGTCTGGGGAAACTCCTGAGTTTTGATGTGTTTTGGGAAGCCTGAGCAGCCGGGTCTAGGAGCAGCAGTGAGGGCCTGCTTGCCACACCAGCGGGGCATCTGGTGGGCTCAGCATGCCCACCCCCACCATGGCATGGCCAGCTCCTCGGCTGCTTCCCTCAGCTACAGTGGGCAGCCAGCCCAATGTTTAAAGTGTTGTGAGGAGCTTCAGTATCCTCAAGGCAGAGTCAATTATTTGGTGCTAAGGTGAGGGGCTTGTTGGTAAAAACAAATGTTTAAAGGAAAAATCAAGTCACGTTCTTGAAAGTGACGTTAATCTAAGCAGCATGTCAGCCTGCAGATGCCAGCGGAGTCATTATCCTGAGCTGAAACAACAATCCAGACAATTTTATTTCCCTCTTTTTTTGTATTGTTTTGGTCACAGCAGGTATTCGTTGCCTACAAATATGAGTAACGTTCACCAAAGATGCGCAAGGCTTGCCCCAAGCCTTGACAGTGCAGTAGGGTGGCAGGAGCTGGGCACACCATGGTGGCTGAGGACACCCTCTGAGTTGATGGGCCAACCATGTCTCGTGCAGCTGCTGCAGGTGGAGGTGAAGTTGGACGAAGGCATGACTGACCTGTTTGTTGAAATAAATCTTAAGTACGGCCAGCCCATTCTCTGGCCTCCCCCAGCGGCTGCAGGGGTGTAGGTGCTCACTGTCAGATGGGCTTATGGCCAGAGCAGAAAACCTGTTCATCAGCAAAGTTCCCAGGAAAGCAACTTTGTGCACCGAATGCTGTTGGAGGGACTGGCATGGAAAACTGGAGTGGGAATTTCAGTCCATACCCTGAGTCCACTTTGCTTATTTACTAATGAATCCAGCCCGTGTCAGAGCAATGCTGTTGGCTCCATTTAGCAGCTCTGGAGAGGAAGGCAGAGCGTTAAGAGTGTGATCTATGGTTACGTACCAAAAATACAGTCTGTTAGGTCTGCGTGCAGCCTGTGAGACCGCAGTGTGCCACAATGTGCAACTGCGCAGCAGCTAAAATGAGCAGTGTTTCTGTTTCTGCACACGTTCCAAAAAGTTTTGTCATTGCTTCTTGTTTTATCTCATATCTAACCTGACAATTACTGGCCACTAGGTTGATGATTTTGTTTTTTCACTGGTTTCCTTTGAAAGGAGGTAAAAAAAAAAAAAAAGACAACAAAAGAAACCCTCAAAATAAGCAAAAAAGATCCCATGATGAAAACACAGTGTGTGCAAAAAAAAACCGGTAGGCAAAAAAAAAAGACTACTTATTGTATAAATATGCCTAGAAGTGGTTGGGTTTTTTTCTCATTTGACTTGAATCCTTTCCCAAATTTTAAAAATAGCCTGGTCGGAAGGAAAGAGAAAGAAACCAGAAGAAACAGCCTGTCACTCTGGTGCCTTTAATAGCAAACCTGTGCTTCCCCAGGCAGTTGCGCAGCCAGTACTTAGGTGGTGGGAGTGTGACACAGAAGAGGAGGAGGCCAAAGCTTGCCAGGAGGTGAAGGAAGGAGGTTCTACCATCCTTAAATGCTGGAGATGTGCGAGCGTGGCAGGCTGGGCCAATGTGGAGAGGGGGCAAGCAGCTGCAGCGTGAGCTGGGGCAGTGACATGGGGAGGGGCAGGCTCATCCCACTAGCAGAGTCATGTCCCCCGTGTGTTTCCTTCACCCTTCCTTGCTGATGGTGTCCCCTGCATCCTCCTGCTCCTGGCCATTGGGGGTAACAGCGTGGCACTGGAACAAGCCTGGTGCACTCAGCATGGAGGTTTTGGGGATGTAGATCATGGCTCACAAAGTCAGCCAACTACAGCTGATGTGCAAGAAATTACTCGGTTTACGTTTCTTCGCTCTTCTGAGTCCAGTTTTGTCATGTGAAAGAGAAACGCGGATGATGCTGTTGCCAAAGTTAATTGCTAAACGTTGATCTTTGTTATTTAGCCCTGTGGCAAAGTCTGGTTTACCTGCTGGTTGTCTCTGAGGCTGCACAATTGCTTCAAGCTTCACCTAGGGAAGACTTATCCTTTTACCATTATGAGAACTGCAGCCTGTTTCTCAGCATGTGAGACAGCACCCTCGATGGAATGCATGCTGAGTTGTCCTCTGGTGGGCACAAACACATCTGTGAGCATCCAAAGTGCACCTCAAGTTCTCCCTCTGTTACCCCTTCTTGTGAATGGTCTCTGTATTTGTATTTTGCATTTATTTAGAGTCCAGGGCAGTGACCTGTCCGGCATAATTTGACCTCTTTTGGTTAATAACGCTGTCATTGTGCTGATGGAGCTCAGCTCTGCATCTTGACTGCTCTCTTTAACGATTCAAAATACTCTTAAAGTACTTTACGGGTACTTTCTGAACAACCAGAAACCCTCTTCCCACTCAGCTTTGCTGAGGATCGCTTTGCTCAGTCAGTGTGCAGGACAGGGGCAGAGTGGGGGCAAGGCTGCTAAACGGGGGGTGTCATGAGAGGAGTTCAGTGGCAGAAACCATCCCAGGATGTACCTGTGGCTGTGCTGCAGTTTCAACACACAAGTAATGAACGTGTTTAAATAAAAAGCCCAGCTGAGGTGTTTGGTGATTAAAAGCAATGTTCAAAAGCTTCATACGTTAATCCCTGGGTAGGGCTGGGGCTCCCCAAGCCCAGGGGTTGGTGTGGGACTGGAGGCTGGGCAAGGGCTGGCTCCATCCTGCAGCCAGGCACTAATCCAGGTTATTGATTATTGCTTCTAACGTGGCTTAGAAGACTTGTGTAGGTCTCGTTAGATGCTGAATACTTTTATGGCAGCTGATGCCTGGAAAGTTTCATGTGTCGGGGCCCTAGTCTTGAAATGGTTATTTAGGTGATAACTTTTACCTAGATTAATAGCTCCAACTGGGATGGGATTGTTCCCAGTAGTTAACAGTGCAAGAGTTTGCTGGAAGATAATGCAGCTGAAGATCTGAACTCAGCAAGATCACTGATAGGTGGTGGAGGAGGCAGAAAAGATAACTAAGATGACAGCATTAGTGAGACAAGATTTCAACTTAACTCTTGTTACTGCCATATATCTTCCCTCCTGTAGTTTATTCACGGTCCTATTTCTGTGTTGGTTTTCTGTTGTATTTTTTGTTCGTTTGTTTGGGGTTTTTCTTTCTGTCTTTTCACCTGCTATTGTTCAGGGAGATCCACCTCATCCAGCCCCTGGCTGCCTTGGTGCCTTTGCTGCTGCAGGGAGATCCCTGCTCTTCTGCCCAGTTCACCCATGAGGACCACTGGCAGTGCCTCCACGGGGAGCTTTGCAGTCTAGTGCCATTTCACTTATTTTTAATTGTAAAAATGAAAATATATACTAGTGGTGGGACCTTGCCCAAAACCAGTGGAGCTAAATGGCCCTGGTTGCAGCTCTCTGTCCGCATCCCACCAATGGATCTGAGCAGCTCTTGCTGAAGCTGGGCGAGCGCTGGGTGGGTTTGTTGATTCTTATATGACAGAATAAGAAATGTTAAGAAGTGGGGGTGGCTCTTGCCTACAGAGAAAGTAGGTGGCTGCTGATCAGTGAGCATCTGGGAGCAGAGGGTTTGCTGAGTAGGGAGTGACCTGTGGGGAGTAACTTGAGAGGGGAGACACAGTGGCCAAACTGTCTCCTCTGGGCTTGGCTTTGCCTCCCTGTTTGGTGGGAAGGTGTCTCCCTGTCTGGGACAGACAGCCCTCACTCAGCATGTGTGATGAGGAAGAGCCACAAAGAGCTACTGAGATGAGTGAGCTCCCTGAAGGCAAGAAGAAAAAAATAAGTTCAGATGGGAGTTGACATCCCCTTTATTACTCAGAGGGCAATAGCACCAGGCTCGGTGGCTGTGTGCAACCCAGAGGTTTTAGCTCAAGGTGACTTACTCAGGAAATAACATTTTCCCCTCTCTCCCCCTCCAACAGTTCCTCTCTCCCAAAGTGGCAGTGTCCTCTCCATCTGCTCAGCCCTGCAGCAGCCTGAGCTTACCTCCCTGCCTGTGCTCGCCAGCCCTTTGCCTGGAGCAGCAGCGAGGAGACAGGGGCTCCCCTGCAGACGTGCAAGGGAGGCAACAGTCATTTTGGGGACACTTGCCCAAAACCGAGCAGGTGTCTTGGTATAGTGCTGCTGGAGTTGGGGTTGCCCCACACGTGGCCATATGTGTGGTGCCACCGTGAGCCTCTGCTTTTTTCTGTCATGCTTGGTAGTGTGCAGGAGGCAACTTTCTGCCTCCTTAAAAAAAAAACCAAAAAACAAACAACCCACCCCCAAACAAACAAACCCCATAGATGGAGAAAGCGTGTTTTAACAGAATGAGTCAAACAAAAGTGCTTTCATCTGAGCTCTGCTCTTTAATGTCTCAGGGTGGTCAAAGCGAAGAAATGAAATGTTGGGTGTTTTTAAGGCTTAAATAAGTAATTTTTAGTGCAGACAAGGCATAAGGGCTGACATGGGACTAGACCTAACGCCTCCTGAGGAGTAGCAGCAGGTGCCAGTAGATGCATAAAACCAGCGAAACTGGGACTCTGGGGAGCTGGTAATGGTCTGTTCATGGTAAAGCTGGACACAAAATTGGCATTCACACACAAAACAGGCACAATTAGTAAAAACATCTCTTCTTGTGAGCTCCGCATTTTTTCAAAGCCTACCTGTATCGTCACCTCTCTCTCGTAATGAAGAATACAAGGGGCCTCTTCTGAATCACCTGTCTCTTATTTCACTTCTATCTAAACACCCTGAAATCACATGCTAGTGCCTCCTCCAGAAAAACGCTGCTTGAAACAGAAATCTCTCTGCCTGTAGAAGTATAAAAAATGCATGACTCTGTAAACACCAACAAAAAGAGCTGAATTTATCCTTCCTGTAACTTCGATAAAGCTGATGCTATGGTCTGTGTCTGTACCAATGAAATCAGCCTGACTAGCAAGGGAGATGACTTTATACTAGATAATTGCAAATGTTTGCAGACACTCCGCTTTCCTACCAGAAGCGTGCTGCTGTTGCGCAAATTTTAAGCGCTACGTATCACATAAAACCAGAAACTGGAAGCTCTGTTTTGTTAAATGTCTGCATATCAAGTATTTATTATAAACACTGGGCTTCGTGAGGCATTGGGAAACTGCTATCACGGTTTAAGAGCTCACTTGCAGCCCAGCAGTCTCTAGGAAAATACAGAGGTTTAAGTTTGATTTTGAAGTGGGGTGGTTTAAATGGGTAGTTTTGGTGAATTTCTGCTGTTCTGGATTTTAAGCGAAGTTATTGTGCTGCTGCTGCTGCTTCTTCGGGAGTGGTGCCGCTATTTTTTACTTCTCTGTGAATGACAAAACCATAAAGCAAGCTGGCATCAAGGATTGTGCTTTATAAGAAAGGAAAGAGAAAATGGCTACATATGGCAATATGGACAGTTTCCAACTTAATGGAAATAAAGACTCTGATTTCTGCAGCATATACAGAGAACTGAACTGTATTTTTATGCAAATGCTATAGAAAATGCAGCTCAGCAAAGGCTGTTTTTGTAATGGTGGCTTGAAAGCATTTTGAGCACCTAAAGACTTACATTTTCCATGAGAATTTGGTGAGAAGGAATAAAAAGGGGTAATAGAGCATCTAAAAACATTATGCCTACCACAAGTTTCATCTCGAGAATCAGCTATGAGGAGGGAATACTGTTGAGCCTTTTAACAAGCCTAAATAGTGATTATTCCATGCTTATTTTATTTTTAATGCAGGTCAACAGCAATTTGTTTGTGGGCTAAACCACCAGAAAAAGCAGTGCACATCTGCACAGCACGATCGAGCCCTGAGGGCTGCCACTGGAGGTACTTTAGGTGCAATATGGCTTTGATAGCATAAAGCTTTGTATATCAGAGGGGAAAGCAGCACGGCACTGGTTCACAGGGCTCATTCATCTCTGCTACTGAGATGACCCAGCCTCATCCAGGTACCTCTGTGTCAAATGAACACTGTGCCACATTGACTGAAAAACTCACTGCATGTGGTGAATAAGATGGTACCATACTCTGAGGGAGTCCCATAATCTAGAAAAACCTTTGGCATAGGGTAATTGAGACGCACCTTGGGGATATGGATGAGCATGGCTCGGAATGAGGATGCTCCTTAGAGAAAGGTCTGAAGGACCTGAGCCCCTTTATTAGCATGGGTGGGATGGGCTGACTTCCTATGTATTCTGTTAATGTGAAAATAAATCATGCGCTGTTGAGACAAGGAGCTTTAGGCTGTATGCCTGTCACAGTAACTTCTTGATATACTTGTTTGCTATTAGAGTTCACTGTGACTGAAGGAGACGGTCTGCTGCTGATAGAAAGTGGAAATACAAAGCACAAGCCAGACGAAGGAGTGGCGAACTAAAGACCTGCCAGAGAGGGGGAGCCAGCAGGTAAAATGTGGAGCTGTATTTAGGGCAGACATTTAGTTTACAAGCGGCCAAAGGGGAAGGCTGGAGGGAGCAGGTGATGCCATTTCTCAGTTTGTGTGTGCGAGGCTGGTGCTGTTTGAGCAGGGGAGGGCGGCTGTGGAGAGGCAGGCGGATGGTCGGATGGATTCCAGAGGCAGGGTATAATGGCACCCGTGGGTGCCAGGGCAGGGGCTGGAGCAGCCATACGTGCTCACGAGACCCATGACAAGTAAGGATTAGTGGGAACTATAAAGTCCCAGTAAACCCCTGGCTGTGAATGGATCAATACCCAATTTCTACACTGTGAGAGTCATTCACAGAAGTTCTGAGAAGAGGGGAATTCACATTTCTGTGTTGATCCTGGGACTTCCAAAAGGATATGACAATGAAGATACCCAAGGGACTATTTAGAAACATGACATTAATCCTGAGAGTGGCCAATCCATATCCATGGGGTGAGGGGGTAAGAGTTAGTTGTTCTTTTGGATAGTATGCTAATGAACAGGATGAGCTCAGAGGAACACTTCTAAAAGCCAGAGGAGATGCTAAAGAGATTGCAAATATATGGCTTTACTATTAACACAAGTAAACACATTTCACTTCACCAGGCATTTAGAGCATTTTGTAGGTGCAGAAGCAATACGTTTATTAAAGGGAAAACAAAAATAACTAAGAAGGTACCACTACCACAGAATACTGCTTCTGGTCAAGTGATTTGCTCCAAATATATTAGCTTTGAACAGCTTGATGTCTGGCTTGTTTGAAAAAGAAAAAAAAGGCTTTGTTCAGAAAAGTAAAGTTATATATTTTGACAATCAAATAGCTTGAGCCCTTTGATACACTTTATTCTTCAGCATTAGCATTAGTACCTCTACTGGAAGGGCTGGTCCCTGTAATTTTCAACATCTATTTTAAAAGATGAGTAAAAACTCCCATATCATTATTTTACCAAGCATTTTCAGAAACAGCCAGCATTCCTCTTAAATAATACTGCTCCGCTTCCCTCCTTTCACTACACCATCCTTTTGTCCAACATTTGCAGATAAATGCTAAAATGACCTGTTGGGATGAAAATATTGTCCTCATCACCAATTCAGAACTACTGCTAGAAGCATTGAGGCTGAGGATATGTGTCTCTTTGCTGCAGAAGCCAGATAGCAGACACTGAGTTTTGTTAGATAAGCATTTTACCTATATATATATATTTTTAGAATAGACCCTCAAACATGCTTTCTTCTACTCATGGAGGGGCAAAAAAAAAAAAGCTAAGCAGTTCAGTGTATATTTTCTATTCTACCGACTTTTTCTTCGTAGTCCTCACAAATTTGTTCTGGAAACAAGAAATAACTCCTTTTTGGTTATAGTTAATACACTCTGGACTTTAGGGATGGCCACATTACATCACCAGCGGCCAGCTTAAGCCAGAGCACTTTTAGAAAATTGACATTTTCCTCAGTTCTTTGCCGGGGGAATACTCAGGCCAATAAAAGCTTACAAAGAGACACACCGGTGTAATTACCTGAGTAGCACCAAGAGACTGTTAAATTGAAAAGGAAGCAAAAAGTCATTTTGTGTGCGTGCTGCTTTACCCAAGGGTAGATGCAGGCAGCAGTTTGTGTCCTCGCAGCAGGTCATGGGACTTGCTGGGGCAGGGCACGCCGTCACCCAGGGATGTATGCTGTGCCACTGTATGTTAATTTTGAAGGGGGGGAGAAACGCTCTTGCTGGCTGGTGCATATTGCAGGTGCTGGGATGGGATGTGCAGGACAGGAACCTGTGCTGTAAAACAGCCCAAGAGCTTTGTGAAGTGAAATTTGCTGAAAAGATCCAGCCAACAGCAGTCCTGAGTTGCCCACCCTGCCAACAGGACCAATCAAGTGATTCAGAAGGGAAATGGTGGGAACAACACGCTTTGGTGTGCTGCCGCATCTTCCCTTGGCTCACACAGGCCAGCTGTGCAGAAGCAGTCCCCAGGTACCCCTGACATAATGCTCCCTGTGCTGAAATCAAGCAGACTCAAAGGTCTGGCAATGGAAGATGCCCCATATGGCTTCCTGCTTCCCCCAGATAATGCCCTAAGTTTCTGCTCGGGGCTGATGGCACCAGTGTGCAATTGGCTAGGACAGGAAATCTGAGAAAAGGCAGAGGAAAACAGATTTTGGTGCCAGTGATTCAATAAGTAGAAATTAAATGGGGTGTGATGAAGAGGTACATTGATTAATTGCCTAGAGAAAAGCTTAGAGCAGACCAAATATGTGGCTCCAGAAGTTAATAAAAATGGCTTCATATTTACAGATTTTTGTTGTGTCAGGAAATAGTAGCCAATGAAAGGAGAAGGTGGAAAGAAGGTCCTAGAAGGAATGAAGAACAAGGGAAAGATCTGACATCAAGTTGCCTCCCTGATGCCCAACGCTGACTGCTGTAATTTCAGACAGCTCTGCCAAGGTTAGGCTTGTGATTTACTTTACCATTGAGGATGTCCTTCGGGTAACGTACCAGGGAGAAGCACGCTGGTTTCACAAGCTATGCTTTAAACATTATGGTACTGCTGATTTCTAGCTTGCTGGGTAAAAAGCATCTTAAGATTTTGTTCTCTGGCACATGATCATGCCTGATGGTCTTTCTGTGGCCACTTCCTCACAGGAATTACTGGGTTTTAACTTCTTTGTGTGTATCAGCCACCTAACTGGAGACTGCTCACAGAAAGTAATATGAAAGATAACTGCAGCAATCTAAAAAAAAAAAAAAAACTGAGTATAAATTAATTGAAAAAGTGAATTGCAATGATCTCCTTCATAGTTTTGCATTAGGCAGAACGAATTATTTAAAACCGATAATGTTCTTCATCAGAGAGATGATGCCTTGCTCACTCAGAAGACAAACACCCACATGCCTTTAAGATGCAGGTCCCTAAAGGACTGTGAGCACCCACCCTTCCCCATGCTCACTCGGGCACTAGCTATGGTTTGGTCCAGGTAAAGGGATGCTACCCAGCTGACAGCCTGAGGGGAACCTGACCAGATGCTGACTTCATTGGTTTGTTGACTACCAGGCAAAGGTGGGAGAAGGTCTCTGTTAGGTCCTCTGTGCTCCAGGTTTGATGCGTGAGCAGAGGACTGAGGGTAGCCCTTCCCCGAAGGCTGAAGGGTGGCCTGGACAGCCCTTTGCCTCTTTCTTTCGGGCTAAGCCTCACAAGATGTTTATACTCCAGCAGCCTGCTTTTACAATCTGTAGTACTTCTCCTATGTGATTCAAAAGGAAAAATGTCAGATTGTAATACTCAGCTTGCTCTTCTTAGTGGGATGAGAATTTGCTCCTTTGGAGGCCATTAGTATTGCTAAAGATTACTTATTAAATGCTTATCTCTTATGGATCATCCCTGCAAGTCTCAGAGCTGTCTGTACCTTTACCACTGCCAAATCACAAGCTGAAGAGGAAAGGGGACTTTCCTTGAAGCTCTAGCTCTGTGATTCATGTGATTAAGCCAGATTCTCATTTTCCATTGAGAAAGCTTCCAGCTGCTGTGATGGCAAAGAAGAGGTTGAAAGTGTGAGCCTGAAGTATGCCAAACACAAGAAGCAAATATAAAGAATATGAGGATTTTTTTTTTCCTTTAGTCCTGTGTTTTGAACTACTCCTCCTTTCCCCAGGAGGCTGATTCATTCTTCAGAATGGAGTATGCTGGAACACAGTGTTTTTTGTTCCCCAAGGCATAACTTCAGAGTTGGTTCGGGGTTTTTTTTTGTTTGGTTGTTTGGTTTGGTTTGGTTGTTTGTTTTTTTCCCAAACCCACTTTGCCCAGTTTAGACCTCTCTTAGGGAAACTAAATGAGAAGGAATTTGTAAGAAAAAATAATGATCTGTTACATGAATTTTTCACAACTTTGTACACGGATGGAGAGGGCTTGGAGAATTACAGAAGTGCAGTGACTAATAATAGTAATAAAACGTCTGATTGTATCATGTGGTTAAAGATAGTCATAATACTCTCATTGTCTTTGCCATTTTCCCACTCCTTGCTGTGACATCAGCCCATCCCAGACCATCACATCCTGCTCGTGGCTGTGCCTTTGTTGATAAATAATGAGTCATTATACACTCTATGACTCGTACAGCTGTATTGCCCAATTTTCCTCTTTCCAGAATGAATTCCCTATTTGCCAGGATTCAGTATGCCTTTAAACCAGCAAAGTTTATCTGGTGACCAATGTGCACTTCAGGTGAAAGAGGAATGGATAAACTAAGGCTTTTTCTGGAGGTTTGGTACCTGGAGTAGACGCACATACTGTCAATGATGCATTTTTATTAATGCCAAAGCTCCACCTCCACTTTGTACTGATGGCAAAATCCACCCTGTACTGAAGTTGTGATTTTCATGGATCGTCCCTGCAGGACACGTTTGATCCAAAGACTGGCAGAGCAAGCCCTGCTGCCACACAGGCACCAACGCTCTGCACAAAGTATGGGGATGCTTACGGGTAAACAGACACACACAGAAGTTGCACGTTTTCTCCACAGACACCAGACTGATTCAGCAGTACTGAAATCAAAACTTCTTGCTCTCCAGCATGCTGTTACCTGCACAGCATAGTCGGGGGAGGGAGATAACAAAATGGATTAAAAAATGCAAAAAGTAATTGTAATGTTTTCCAAAAAGACAAAAATACTGATGCACCCTTTGCCCTGACACTGAGAACGTTGAAGTACCGTGAGCAGCCTGGCACTCTAAAAAGCTGATCTGCATAGTTGCAAGGTAGGTGTTTTCTTTCGTTTAATTTAAAAGTATGATCAAGCATGTGGCATAGCAAAGTTCTAGCTCTGCAGACCTGCTGAACTAATATGAATTTCTTATCTCCAGCCCATATGCAATCCAGTATGTCTACTTTGTACAGATGAGTCTGGGGGGGGAGACCCAAAGGTATAACAGATCCTCAAGGAGGCAAAACACGTGAAGTGTTTGTTTTTCCTTCCTCCATTTTAATCTCTCATTTTGCAGCTCACCCTTGCAAAGCGTGAGAGATCAAGTGGCCCAGGGAGTGGTAGTGAGAGTATTCGTGGATAAAGAAGGGACAACTGAAAAACAGAAATAAATGTGGTGCCTGGGTGGGTGGATGGATGGATGTCCTTCAACCCCTGCTCGCATCTCTGTTGCCATGCCTTCCCTTTGTTCTCTCTAGATTGAGGGTCGCAAACGCCAAGCCATCAGATGCTGCATATAAACTGTACATAAGCAGGTGTGGAACAAACTCTCGGCCAAAATCTTGTATGTAAGACTTGCTCTGCCGGTGACCTCCTGTGGGGCTGCAGCTGCATCCCTGAATGACTTTCCATCCTGTAAGTGCAGAGGTGTAACACCCATCCCAACAACGTGACATGAGATGGTCAGGTAATTCATGGACGTGCTGCTATCAAGCAATATCTACCCTTTGAAATTGTTGTGTACTGGTGTTCAGGGGTGGTTGAGTGGGGATGGTTTATTGATGCCCATCACCTCACTGGCAGACCCTGTGTGTCACACTGAGCATGCCCTTCCTCATCATCTGGCCTGCAAAGCTTCCTAATGCTCATCTTTTCTTTACTTGACCTAAAGTTATCTAGAAAAGTGCCATCTTGAATCTCTCCTAGAAGGATCCTGAGTGGAGCGTCCTCACCCCTGCCCATTTGCTGTCAGCTGGCCTGGTGTGGGCACCGGGATGCTTCTCTCACTCACCAACAAACCTCCTGCAGAAATGATGACGTTTTGACTGCAACAAACCAACGTATTTCACTGCAAAACAACACTGTTGACTGCTTGTGCATCTGTTGCTTTCTGCCTCATATCACAGTCTCCTCCTTTGGGTTTCTGGGGTCACCACAAAGCCCTGCTTGTGGTGCACCAGGGATGGCAAACCTATGGAAAGGCACCTCCTGTTCCTTAGTTCCATTTAAGAGCTTTTCTCAAGGGGAGCAGTGACTGGTTTTGGTCAACAGAGAAGTGCCCCTGAGGCCATTCATGGGAGATGAGTCAACTGCTCATTTACTGCCTCTCCCTCTCTTCCCTCTGATGTATTTTTGGGTGGAGGGATTGCAAATTTGATTTGTTAAATAGGTTTAAAAAAATGTAAATGATAATTATAAAATTCCACAAGTCTTTTTTTTTTTCCCATGATAAATTTTATGTAGTTGGCAGTTAAAATAAGTGATTACCCTATAAATACCACTTTAATAGCCTAGTCAATGGTGTAGCTGCTGCTGTTCTGAGATTTTTATCTTGGAAAAGGGAGGGAAAATATCCTTTCCCGTGGATTTATATTGCTATAGTGGCGGCTGCTACCGCTCGTTACTTGATGAATAATTTGAGGGGAAGATATTCTTCTAAAGCAGGCTGCCACAGGTGAGTGGGCATGGATGCTGGTGGGGGCTGGCTGCCCTCTGCCCATGCAGCCAGTTCTGCCCTGGCTGGTGGTGGCCTCAACCATTGTGTTAAGTGCTCCAGGTGATGCTTTTGGGGTAACAGCCTCATGTGTTCCAAAGCCAGTCATTCCTGCACACAAACACCATCCTCCTCCACCAGCAATGGCCAGGAGGGCCAGGGCCCCACCAGCATCCTTGTCACAAAGTTGAAGTGAGATGTGTTTGGTGGATGAACTATTTGTTGGACAAGGAATTGGCTGGATGGCCACAGCCAAAGAGTTGCAGTCAATGGCTCAATGTCCAAATGGAGATCAGTAACAAGGGGTGTCCCTCAGGGGTCCATATGGTGACTGGTATTGTTCAGTATCTTTATTAATGCCCCAGAACGTGGTGTTGAATGCTCCTTCAGCAAGTTTCTGGATGACAGCAAGCTGAGTGGTGCAGTGGATTTGCTCAAGGGGAAGGATGATGGGACCTTGACAGGCTGGAGGAATGGGCCCCTGACAATGGCATGAAATTCAATAAGGTCAAGGGAGACCTTTTTGACCCCTTTCAGTATATAAAAGGAGGTTATAAGAAAGATGGAGAAAGACATTTTACCAAGACCTGTAGTGACAGTGCAAAGCACAAGGGTTTTAAACTGGAAAAGGGTAGGTCTGCATCAGATAAAATGAAGAATTGCTTTGTGATGAAGGTGGTGAGACCCTGGAATAGGCTGCCTCGAGCAGCAGTGGATGCTCCATCGCTGGAAATGTTCAACACTAAGTTGGATGGTGCTTTGAGCAACCTGCTTTGGGGGAAGGTGTCCCTGCCCACGGCAGGGGGTTTGGACAGACAGTTCTGTGAGCGGGTGAGGGACACCCCCGGGTTCCAATAAAAAAAAATATTAAAGCCCCAAGCAAACACAAACCCTCCCCTGCTTCCCCGCCCGAGTCCGCGGCGGCCGTGCCCCCAGACAGCCCGCAACGCTGCGGCCGCTACTGGGGACCCGGCTACCCCGCCTCCGCC
>JAAGNO010026296.1:0-19132 GCA_033439905.1 Ceryle rudis
GAAGGAAGGAAGGAAGGAAGGAAGGAAGGAAGGAAGGAAGGAAGGAAGGAAGGAAGGAAGGAAGGAAAAGAAAGAAAATAAAAGGATGGAGGCCATTTTCTATATTACCCTGGATTTCTAGCACTCAAATTACCTCCTCTCCTGAAACACTGAAGAAGCTAGGAAGACAATGTAGGCAACTGCACTGATTTGAAATTGAGATTTAATACTTAACTATTACCCTGGCCTACTACAGCGTTAATAGTAGGTGCTATTCAATACCTCAGATATAAAATAAAGTTATCTTGAAATTTCCTGAGCTCCAACTTCTCAGATCCTTACAGCTTTCCTCAAAGTTTGAGGATTTTGTTTATTTCATGTGGATATCACCCGCTCTAAGTTGTTCTCAGAAAATAATATCTACCAGGAAATCATTCCTTGGGCAGCAATTTACCCTGATAACAGTTCTACTTTGTGCATTCTTTTTGCTGATCAGGTTTCGTTGTGTTGCTGGAGTGCTACAGTACCAAGAGTAGCAGAGCTCACCTTGAACACTGAGAGGTGTCTGAAATTGATTTTGCTGGTTATTACAGTGGTGGCAGGAGCTGACCTCACATCCAGTACTGTGAAAAGTGTAATTTCTGCACACACTGTTGAATTTGTTCTTGTTATGGGATTCTACCGCTTTGCAGGCATCAATGACATTTGGAGATGACAGACCTCTGTTACCACAAAAGCAAGACAGTTTGGTTCTATAATATGGATGGTAATCATGTATTACTGCTGTTTATACAACCAGATCATATCCATCAGGAACCCTGTCTCCATGGAGTGACTTGTAAGAGGCATAGCCCAGACAATACTATATGCATTTATTTGCAGCAGCACATCCATGAGAAGACTACACCAGCTTGTGCAACTTCAGGCAACAGGACAGCATATGTAAGAAAATGAGGTTTCATCAGAAAAATGCCATTATCAGTCTTTCTTCCATGTAAAAAAGACTGTGAAGAGTGGTCAACTGCCCCAGTGAAATAGAGTAACAACGAAAAAAAACATAAATTACAAACATAAATTATTCTAGAAATGTAAAATGAAAGATACATATTCTCAAAATATAATCTCCATCTTATAAAAATACTTTCCCCTGGCTTAAGTTCATAAGAAGAAGTTAATCAAGAAACAAACACATCTCTGACTGAAACGCACTGGGGAATACCAGATTTCTAGCTAGTGCTGACTGTATTTCAAACATTTACAGCATTAAATAGTTCAAAACTTGATTATAATAATCAAGCAAAATAGGCATAAAGAGCACTGTATACTAGTGTACTTTTCTTGAGCAAAATGTCTAGGTTAACGCTGTAGTTCAAAATTCCTTAATCCACTAGTTTACCCCAAGTATATAAATTATTAATAAAAAAGACTTTAAAATTATTTCTAGTCTGATAACTATGAGTAATAACAGTGAGTTCAAATTTATTATGAATAACAATCATAATGGTAGTTACTATTTTTTTTTTTTTTTTTCCTTAAAGATTCATTTTATTGTTATTTTGTGGTAAGGAAAAATATAGTCACTATTACAACCTTCCAAGTTTATATTCTTAGCATGATATTAGGCAGAATAAAAAATAGATTTCTGCATATATAAATGGCCACCAATTAACTTGAAAAATACAACAAAGTATTTTCTCCTCAGCAAGACTTCAATCTGTAGTATTTCATACTTCTGTCTCTGTACTTAAATTTGATGATGTGAAGAACTCTGTACTGCTCACACACACAGACATCAAAACAAAGACATAGATTAAATACAGAAATCTCAGCTTTTTGGTTAACTGGAATCCGATACACTATCAGCTACACCCACCTATTCACAGGTAGTTACAACTTGGGACCTTCTAGCATGGAACTGAAGTTTCTCACAAGGCCTGAAGCATACCAGTAATTCCCAATGTACCTTTGGTATCATGTGTTGGGATAGTCAAAAGTTTCCACCTTATCATCATTAAAAACACTTTTTACTGGACATGAAGTCAAACTCTAACAAATGATATCTCTCCCTATAAAGTTTAAGGCCAACATCTATGGATTTTTTTTTTTCTAAAAAAAATATGAAGCAAGTAGTCTGACAAACAGGCAAATCAGGAGAGAGAAGATTAATCTTGATAAGAACAGATTATTACAGAAGTGAACACAGTGTTTAATTTAGCATTTCTGAGATGTCTGTAGATAGGTAGACAAACAGCAGTCTGAGGCCAAGAGTATTTTTTTCATCCAGTAAATATCCATGTATTTGTTCAATAATTTAAATAAATACAAATGCCAATAAATGTAGATAGATCTCCATCTCCTAAGAAAAACTACTAGGTTTTTTTTATATATCCCATGTGCCAGTGTTCCTGAGGAATAATGAAGGAGAAAAAGGATATAGTGGCTTCTCAGCTCCTCTGAGAGCTTACACAGAGAAGACACTGGGTTGTCAGTTGTACCCAATTATACCTAGAAGATCTAGAAGTTACATTTTACAGGCTTTCTCAAAGCTAGACCATTGCAGTTATTCTTAGTGGCAGATATTGACAGAATTTTGACATATTTAAGAACAACCAGGAGACACAGGCACAACAAAAATAATTTTTTAAAATACAGCCTCAGACTTAATATCACATGGTTAATTTAGTCTTTCCATTTTAGGGTCTCTCAGATTCAAATAATCTATAAACTAATAGTTAAATAGCAATCTTACTGTTGTTTTTAAGTTCCTCACTTCTCACTTGGTTCCACAAATACATACATGATTTGTACTTAGTCAGAAATTTGATACACTGGTTATTCAATTAGCAAGTTGCTCTTTTCTTGAATAGTAGCCATTGAGTAGGTATGAAAATGAAATACTTTTAATCAAATGGTTCATGAAAATGGCCAAACAGAATGTTTCTATACAGTTCACTGAGCAAATACTTGAAAAAGCAGGAGGAAAAAGATTTATTAAGTTGGACTTTATATACAGAAATAATGACAATAATATGTACATGCATCAAGCTAAGTGTTGTGCTTCTGAATTTTTCCTCCTATACAATGATGTCCTCATATTCCTCCATAATCTTTCCAAGCCACTTTTGAACCATTTATATCAGGTTTGTAGAATTAGCTGTTGTGTACAATTAGTTAATAACATTGTCATTCTCCAACATTTAAAATCAATAATGGCCTTCTACTTAATGTGTATTCTGGAAAATTATTCCATTTGAAAATAAATTCACTCTAGTTCCTGTTCATACTGTGCTCAGAAAAAAAGCTGTGTGATGACACCTTAGCCTGACAGTTGTGTGCTTACACTACCTATACTCCTTTTGTCTTGTACCAGAAAGTGCCATTTTTTCATGCTGACCTTGGGGCATAAAGCAGTCTAAAGGGCTCTGGAACAAAAGAGGAACCTTTTCACAATTAGATGCCAGCAAAACCTTTGAAATTGTAACTATGTGCTACAAGAAACTTTTCATCCCTCTTGGTCTAGCAGTTCCCAGATTACCCCTCTCTCTTCCATTAGCTGCTGAAGTGGCCTCTATCTGGCAAGCTCATAAAAGAATTCAAAACGAAAAGTAATCTACTGTCCTCTGCTTCAACTTCCCAGCTATAGCGATGCCTCTGTACAATGAAACCATGAACTATGCAGTAATTACAGTAAGTTAACTCCTTACAGACACAAAATTCCTGAGCTGAGGCTTCATTCACATCCTTAACTCACCAGGGGCATTGATTAGTATTAAAAAATAACAGTAATCTAGGATAGCTTTGAAGAAGTGCCTTATGCTTGTCAGATGCTCAGCCAGTATTCCTTTCCATCCACAAATGCTGCACTTAAATTTTCACTGTTCCTCCACCCCTGTAGCCTGAGTGCAAGAAAGGTTTTGTTTTCCCACTGTCTGCCCAGGAAAACACTGGAGTTTTTATTTTGTAAAGGCAGGTCCCATTTAGGAAAGGAGGAAAAGTATGGAATAGGCCTGACCCCTACTTGTTAACTCCAGGCTTTTAAGATATGTCTCCACAAATCATACAGTGAGATTCCATCTTTGATTTAAATACATATATGTACTAAAAAGTTTGGAGTTTTTTTAAACAGAAACCGAAAGTTCTAAGGACTCTTTCCCAGGATACCACAGACATTTTAGTTTCTTGGACCATGAAATACAACTATTCTTTTCAGCTATTCTGGACAGAAAAAAATCACCATAGAAAGGTCAGGATCAGCTGGGAAAGGGAAAATAGAACTTTCAATGTCAGTCAGTATGTAGGCAGCAGCAGTTTCAACCATGATTGCAGTAAACTGGTGCAACCTTTTACAACTGATGGAGGTTACATCCACGTGCTGTATAGAAGAGGTACTTGTTTCTTCCTTTTTTGATACAACATACCCAAGTTACAGTATTAGGGTTTTGCACAAAGCAATATACCTAAGCTAGGAAGGACCTCTGACATTAACTTCTGCCTGGTTTAGGTGTTATGAAATTTTCCACCCACCATCAAACACAAACTGCTTATCTTATAAGGAAACCTCACTATTCATAATGTTAGAATTGTCCTGTAAAGTGGGATTCCGGGAAACAGGCTTTCATCTTAATTCCTGTCATCCTCACAAATTTTGAGTTTGTTGGTGTGTTGGTGGGGATTTTTTGTTTGTTTGTTTTGGCGGGGGTTGTTGGTTTTTCTTGGGGGGTTGGGGGGATCTGGTTTTTGTTGTTGTTTTTTAGTATTATGTGGTTACACAGGTCATTCCTTCAATATTTACCACTTACATTAAGGTAGGCAAAATGGATGCCACCAGACTGGGTATCTATCCTTCACATTATGTCTTTTCCAGGCATCTTATTATTCTTCTTGTCCTGTATGCACAATTATTTTTATATAGAGTAACTTCTAGGTGCAAGAATCCCACACTCTAACTGATCTGTAAAGAATATAGTTGCATGGATAACACAGCAACTCAATGAATTAAAGAGAGCCACGTTTCTTTTGCTCTGTCTGTGAATACTAGTGTACTTTAAGAGCTTTTGGAACTTAGTATACCCCAACAATATGTAAACAACTGCTGTGATGGTAAAGAACATGAAGCTTTGACGGAGAAAAACATACACCATCTTTGGAAACTGTGGGTTTTACATAGCTTGAAATAATAGATTTATTTAATTATTTTTCCATTTCAAAAGCAGAGAACTGGGTCTTATTAAACAATAGTATTGGCTTCTTTGGTATCAACACTATGGCAAAGAAAAACAAACACCAAAACTCATCTGAATTAATACAGTCAGTAAATACTGACACTTTGATTTATTCTTCATGCTGTATATGTTTTTTAATCAATTTCTCAGAACTCATTTTGGTTCCATTTTCTACATTTGATTTTCATATTGAAATTTGCAAGAGAAAACAATTTGCCAGCTAAATGAGAATTTATGAGAAGTGCATGTCCTCACCTAGGCTACATCAAGCTACATGTATTTGAATGGGTGCTTAACTAGGAAGTAAGTTCCAGAACTGCAACAGGATTGTTGATATGTTTACACTTAGACATGAACAGAAACTTATTGCTGAACTGGGGCCATATTTCCTTTCAGACTTTTTAATTGCTCTATTTCTAAAAGTTTTACCACAGCACTGAGAATTTGGTTCCTCCCCTTTGCAATAGATTACAGGTTTTATGACTAACCATAACTTTATATTCACTGGCACCAAGATATACACTGCATCAATTATCTTTCATTGTTGTTTCTCAAATACCATACACAAAGACAACACTATAAATATATGACACAACTAAATAATGAAACAGCAGCTTCCTGCTGAAATTTTAAAGCAAGATAGACATTGTTTTAGCTGAGGAAGCCATTCAGATACCAGCTGTTACCACTGAAAAGATGTGGCAGCCATCAGCAGAAATAAGAAATTCTCTCTCTGTACATATTGAAATGAGTTTTATCTTCCTTTCCATTCTGTTTTGTGTTCCTGATGGTGAAAAATACAAAAAACATTTCACAGTCATACTTTCTTGCAAGCAAAAAAGTTACGTGAGAGGAATCTATCTTTGCACCCATACACACACTTAGGTAAGAGCAAAACCAGAAGCTGTGAAGAATATTACTTCCGCAAAATAATAAACTGATGGACACTCAGAGTTGAAATTGAAGGAAAAAGAGGAAGATTGTGTGCTTCTCCCAAAATTATTTTTTTCATATTTGTCTGTTTCTAGGGGTATTTATGTTTTATATTCTGATTAGAGAAAAATAACATGGTTTGTGTCATATACCACTGTGTGAAATCACAGAATAAATACAGATATTTTAGTGACACCTGAAAATAATCTTTACTTCACTGTATTTTAGAATTAAGATTAGTAATAATAACTACAGGCACATTTTAGAAAGGAACTTACAATTATTCAAATGTTCTAGCTTGAAAAATATCAGATTATCTATATCAATAATATTTCATATGGCTATATCTGTTCAGAAGACAATCTTCTAATGATTGTAACAAATACATGTTAAGCTTTGCATCCAAAAAAGAGATTATGAAGTTGACAGGAATAACAGTTCTCCCTGGAGACAGTATAAAAATCACTGTATCATATTAAAGATTTTGCTTCTTTGCCACAGGCAATCAATTCCAAAATTTGATTAAAAAAGCATTGCATTAGTGTGGTATTCTCAAGCTGCTTCTTATTAACATTTTATTGTAGCATACTCTAATGACAACCAGTATTAGCTCTCATTATTCTAAATAAAGAGTAGAGTCATTTTCTTCTTAATGACTGAAGGGAAACGTGTCTATAGGGGCATTTTAGTTTACTCTCTCACACAATGTAATATCGTCATTATTAATACTTCTCGAAGACAACCTGTAGACTAAAGTTATCTTTGCAAGTTACCAGCTTTTAATTTTAAAATATGTGCCATCTCAGTCACAGGCAGAATGTTGGATTCCTTCCAATACAAGTAATGCCAGCCATTCATACAATATGCATTTACATCCTTTAAATGTTTTAGCACAGCAATAAAAGAATTGAAATTATGATGTCTAAAACAAACAAACAAAAAATAGGAAAAGTATGAAATCAAATTTCACATACTTGTGAAGCAGGTAATTCTCACAAAACTTATGGCAAAGAGAGATTTTTGTGATTTGTCCATTGCTATGTTAACCAGCATGTCAAATATAAAAGAACAACTATAACAGTAAAGTTACTTAAGACTATAAAACTGCATGAAGACAGGAACTTCCATTTTAGCCAGTGCTGAGGGCAGGGAAATCCTGGAACAACTAGAATGCCTCTGTGTGTGTATACATATACATACACTTCAGCATAAACAAATAGACAAGGAGAATTACAGATATCTTTCTATGCTTTTAAAGCAATGGAAGAAAAATACCTATCACCTTAGGGTTATTAACCAAAGATCTGGCTTTACAATACAATTAGACCAATCTAGCAGTCATCAAAGGAGCTGCCCCACTTCCACCAAGTGTCCAGTCATACTTCTCACCTTTCTTTGTAGGGCTTGTACCCTGTCTAAGGTCACTGAGAGGCAGACATGTCACCCTAATGGTTTGATTTTCAAACTAACTGGCTACGCTTACTTTTCCAAAGGCACTTTAGAGCCAAAGGATGCAGAGATGGGATTTGGGCCATAATGGAGTGTTTAAAGAAGGCTGGCATTAAGCCAAACTGACTTCCAGTCTAGACAGGTAACTGCCCAATTCTTCTGCATCCAAAATAAATCCTACCTTGTACCTACTTTATTCTGAGTATGTGACTAGCACTAAAAATCCCTTCACTATAAATTTTCATGAAATCAATGGTTGCTCAGGACTTTGTTAAACACCTGCTGAAGGCGTACATTCAGAAACTTAGAGAATTTGCAGCCTGGACCCTTGTGTATTATTCTTGTCCTTTGTTCCGAGCCATTTGCCAATATTTGCAAAAGCAGAAGCTGGTTATTTATATGATAGGCTACTGGTGCACTCAGCTTCCTACAAGGATGATACATTCAGGCGTACTAATGACACACAAATTTCAAAGCCACTTTCTCAGCCAGTTGCCTCTCTTTCTGCTAAGTGTTCTCCTATGTCTTAGTTCTTGCTCAGACACAGTGGCCCACATAAAGCATCACTTACAAAAGTCATCTTGGATGGTGGCTGTAGTAGTCTCCAGCTATCTTTCCACAATTACCTGCTTCAGCTGCTGCTTTCATTAATCCTGACTGACATGCACAAAGTCTGTCATTCTCTCTAGATCATACATACTTCACAGTAGATGTTACTACCTTCTATAACAGTATCTTTGCTCAAATTCATACATATTTTGTACCAAATCCTGTCTTTCTAGGGGTCATAACTCCTTCTCCTAGCATTTAAATTAAACAAAACCTTTGTATTCCCTGAGCAAACAAGTTTAAGTTTAGCAAAAAAATGAAGAACCCAAAATTTGATTGCTATGAGATGGCACTCCCCTGCTTCGTGTTATCTCATGATCTCTAGTAAGCATCCTAATGTGTTAATCATATATTTATTTGCATGGCTTGCTTACATTTTTTAAGACTTCATTTGGGGGCTATTATTGTACTACTTCTACTACAAGACTAACTAAACTCAATACGTAGTTTTATAAAACTTGACAATATACGAAGTACATCTGTAAAGAAGGTTGAGCTGGAAAGCAAAATTAAAGACTAAATGACAAAGAGGGTCATAAATTGCAAAAAGATGCTACAGGAAGCAGTGTATTATATTTTCTGACGCCAGATGAAATTTATTTTATTATAAAATATTAGAGTTTTTAAGCATCCAAACCCTAACTTACCTAGGAATCATTAGCTGAAAGCAAGCTTCTTCAAAGCCCTGAGCCTACAAGACTCCTGTTGAGTAAATATGTGTATATTCTGATCAACCACCATACTGTACCACTACAAAATACAATATTTCCCTTTGAGTTTAGAGAAATGTCCCCAGTTACAGGGTAGAAAGCTGGTGCGATCAATGGGACTATAAGACTTTGCACCAAAAGATCATAGAATGCCCCAGGTTGGAAGGGACCTCCAAAGGTCATCCAGTCCAATCCCCCTGCAGTAAGCAGGGACATCCTTAACTAAATTAGGTTGCTCAGAGCCTCATCAATCCCTGGAGCCTTCTCTTCCCCAGGCTGAACAACCTCAACTCCCTCAGCCTGTCCTCATATGAGAGGTGTTCCAGTACTCTGATCATTTTGGTGGCTTTCCTCTGGACACATTCCACCAGGTCCATGTCCTTCCTATGCTGAGGACTCCAAAACTGTACGCAGTACTCCAGGTGGGTGTCTTTCCAGAGCAGAGTGGCAGAATCTGCTTTTTTTTGATGCAGCCCAGGATGCAATTTGCATTTTGGGCTGCAGGTGTGCCTTGTGGGCTCATGTCCAGCTCCTTGTTCACCAGAACCCCCAAGTCCTTTTCTGCAAGCCTTTTCTCTATGACCTCATCCTCCAGCCTGTGCTGATAATGAGGATTGTTCTGACCCAGTGCAGGACCCTGCACTTGGGTCTTGTTGAACCTCATGAGGCTGACCGGGGCCCACTTCTCCAGTTTGTCCAGATCCCTCTGGATGACATCCCATCCCTCTGGTATATCAATCACACAACTCAGCTTGGTGTCTTCTGAAACCAGGTGTCAGCCTGGAAAAGAGAAGACTGAGAAGGGATCTTATTAATGTTTACAGATACCTGAAGGGGGGGTGTCAATTACAAGGGGCCGTGTCAATTACAAGGGGCCAGTCTCTTTTCAGGAGTGCCCTGTGATAGGACAAGAGATAATGATAGCAAGGTGAAACACAAGTAGTTCCACCTCAACATGAGGAAAAACTTCTTCAGAGTGACAGAGCACTGGAACAGGCTTCCCAGAGAGGTTCTGGAGTCCCCTTCTCTAGAAACTTTCAAGACCCGCCTGGATCTGTTCCTGTGTTGGGGCAAGGGGGTTGGACTTGATGATCTCCAGAGGTCCCTTCCAAACCCTACCATTCTATGATCTGCAAACTTGCTGATGGTGAGCTCGATCTCCATCTATATCACTGATGAAAATATTAAACAGTATTGTCCACAGTACAGACCCCCGAGGGACATGACTTGTCACCAATTTCCATCTAGACTTCAAACCATTGACCACTACCCTCTGGATGCAACCATCCAGCCAATTCCTCTATCCACTGAACAGTATACCCATCAAATCCACATCTTTCCAACTTGTCGAGGAGGATATTGTGGGAGACCATGTCAAAGGCCTTGCAGAAGTCCAGACAGATGACATCCATAGCTCTCCCCTCATCCACTGATGTATTCACTCCATTGTAGAAAGCCACTAGGTTGGTCAGGCCGGAGTTGACCTTAGCCATGCTGGCTGTCCTTGATCAGCTCCCTGTCCTCCATGTGCCTTATCATAGCTTCTAGGAAAATCTGCTCCCTGATCTTCCCAGGCACAGAGGTGAGGCTGACAGGTCTGTAGTTCCCAGGGTCCTCCTTTATACTCTTTTTAAAAATGGGTGTAATTTGTCCATTCTTGCAGTCACCAGGGACTTCACCTGACTGTCAGGACTTTTTGAATATAATGGAGAGTGGCTTGGCAACTACATCAGCAAATTTCCTCAGGACTCTGATGCATTTTGTCTGGTCCCATAGATTTGTGTATGTTTGTAGCCACGGGTGGTTGCAAACCTGATCTTCACTTACAGCGAGAGGGACTTTATCCCCCTGGTCTCCACGTTGTGGCCTTTTAACTTGGGAGGTGTGGAGAGAGAGTTTGCAAGTGAAGACCAAGGAATAAAAGTTGTTGAGAATCTCATCCCTCTCCTCATCAGTTGTTATTAGCTTGCCATTCTTGCTTATCAGGGAGAGTATGTTTTCTTTAACCTTCCTTTCATGCTGATGTACCTGTAGAAGCCCTTGTTATTCTTTGCACTCCTTGCCAAATTCAGCTCCAGCCATGCCCTGGCCTTCCTGACCTCATCCCTATACAATCAGGCAGCATCTCTGTTACTATTCCAAGATACTTGTCCCTGCTTCCACTGTCTGTGCAGCTCTTTCCTGCCTTCTGGTTTGACCAGCAGGTCTTGACTCGGCCATGCTCGTCTCTTCCCTTCCTTGCTTGATTTTTAACACCTGGGGATCAAGCTCCATAAAGATCTGCCAGCTCTGTTCTGCTCCCTTCTTCCTCAGGACCATTTCCCATGGTGTCCTACTGACTAACTCCTTGAGGAGCTGGAGGTTACCTTTCCTGAAATTACACTCCTTCTCTGACTCATGTCCCTCAGTACTGAGAATTCTACCAGTTCCTGTGAGTGCAGTACCTCCTGTAGCTGGAGTATGAATACTTCATCAGTAGGCTCCCCTCAATCACCTAGATTGACTCTGACCACAAAGTTCCCCTTGTTGCCTTGATCTCTAATTCCTACCCCTAAGCTTTCAACTTGCTTGTAGCAATTCTTTGTAAACATCTGTTCATGCTCTATCCCGTTCTTAACATAGAGGGCAACATATCCACCCTTCCTTCCCCGCTTGTCCCTCCTGAACAGCTTGTAGACATCACTAGCCACACTCTAGTCATAGGATTCATCACACAAAGTTTCAGTAACGGCCACAATGGTGTAGCCTTCAAACTCCTGTTTGTTGCACGTGCTGCACTCATTCTTGGAGAAGCACTTCAGCTGAACTTTCAGTTACGTCACCCTCTTAAAGCAGCACCTCAGACTCTAGCCTTATCCCAACCACACAAATCAATGAGACTTGCACAAATTTATTTGGAAGCAGTATTAGGCATTGTGCCTTTGAAGACCGGCAGTCTAAACAGCTTTGTGGATTTTAGGTTTATTTTCATTTTAAAACCCTGTCCAGCAACTGACCATCTACACATTTAAAAATCAGTAAGTGTGGAAGAAATCATGGTTAAATTCTGAGATTATGTACTGCTTTTACTGTGTCTGAAATGAGACTCTAATTTGGTTTTAATAAAAACTAATTGAAAGTAATTTAATACCAATTGATTGTTAAGGGGATACATTTTGCAGTTTATCACATCTAAAGAAATTCAGTATAATTAACTCAAAACTGCATAGGCAATAATGTAATTATAATCTCAACAACTTTAAACTTCTAAGCAATGTTTAAACAGTTAATTAAAAATTTAAAAGATAGTGCTATATTATGTCTATAAATAATAATTTCTAAAATATGCTTATTGATATCTGCTAAGTAATCCAATTGAGTAATTTATAGCATCACTGAAGCTAAATAAATATAGCTTAATAAATTGACAAAATATATAAATATCCAGATATGCATTTAATATAATTTAATAATCAATTACACATAAAATGAAGGGATGTTATTTATTAGTTACAGACAGGGCCAACTTGAGAGCAACCAAATTAAGGTTTTATAATTTTATAGCTTTTCAACATGTACAAATATTAGCTAATTGCTCTTAGAGCCTACTTCTGAGTACATTGTGTGAAAAGGTCTTTTGTTTGTTCAGTTTGGTATGTTGGATGTGCAGTTGCAAGCTCAGAGCATGTCAACCTTTCAAAATGTGTTGACTCTGCTGAAGCACAGAACTGATATTCCTTAAAATGAATAGACATAGGGGTCACATTTCCAGGGCTGTTGAAATCGGGGGAATCCTCAGTGTCCAGGAGCTCCTGGCACTTTGCATTTTAACAAGACTCCATTTTTCAGGTCCCAGTCCTGTTTCTATTTACCACCAGGGAGCTTCAAGTTACACAAAGAAACCTTCCTAGCACTGCAAAAGATTGCAAAAGCTAATTTTGAAATTTCTAATTTTCCACTCTGTGATTTTAAATCTTTACTCTGGAAGAAAAGAACATTCCTTTGTCATTTGTTTGCTTGCTATAAAGATGCATTCTGAGATGGTAATTTATGAATGTAAAAAAGCTTTATCCTAAATGACGTATCAACTTGTGTTTAGTACTAAGCATCAATAGCTGATACTGACTGCTATTTTAATGTACTTCCACTGAACCATGATTAAATTATTGAACTCCCCAACTGTTTTTTCCTTTCATTGCTAAATTCTGTTTGTAACACACTGAATACAGCTAAAATAACCTCTTTATCTGCTAAACCAATTAGGCATTTGCTAATTATACCTACATCAGATCTAGATTGAAAACTCACCAGGACAGAGACTCATCAGTTCTCTTCAGTTATGTTTGCAGTTCTCAGCATAATGTCAATATTTTCAGAAAACTATGGTTTCTAAATAGCATTGCACAACTCGGTTTTAATGGATTTGACAAAGCAGTGCATCAGCACAAGGAGTCAGAAGATATTTTGCTAGATCAATTCTTAAATAAATGTTGTATAGGAGAAATAAAAAGCTGCATGGATAAAGATAACAGCACAGTAAGAGGTGTCATTTTATCTCCGGATTTCAGTTTTACAGTCTAGCCACATTCACATACTTCTCTTGAGGTTCAGTATTCAAGGAAAGAAATGTATGTCATCATAGCCTCTTCACATAAACAATATGGACATCATAGAAAGATCAAAGTGCACCTGATGGCAAGCTTGACAAAGACGCCTCAAAGTTTCCATACTTCAATTTTATTTAAAAGGAAAATTGAAGAAAAGATTCTTTCTAACCATTAAGCTCGTTCTACAGGCAAGACAGTATATAGATTACTGTAACATCTGGGCTTACTGATTCCTTATTATTATTATTATTATTTATTTTTAAATTGCCCTCTAACAGCCAAGAATTAAAAAATAAATTGAGTGGAAAGTGAAATGGTATGCAAAAGGGCACCAAGGTACAGCATTTAACACTGTCCACAGCGCAAGACATTTTAAAGTATGCGTTGTCCACATTGTACCAGAGCTATGGCTCTTTTTATGACAGGCTTTTCTAAAAACTGTGTGACAGTTTTCACTGTAAGCAACACTGAAGGACAGGAACTTGATTCCATCATTTCATGGTTGTCAGCGTTACAGACAGGAAGGTATATTTTAGGACAACACACTTTTCAGCAGCTGCTTGCATGAATAAGAACAGACTTCTATCATTAGTCATCTAACCCACATAATGTGACAACAACATTTATTATAGAAGCTTGGAGATTCATGACAGTAGCAAGAATTCAGAATTGTTCTTTATATAATTTGCTTGTGCTGAGTGCTTCAAGGAGACAATGTATTTGAACATCAAAGACAGTTTTCTTCCTCCTACCCCAACTTACTAGGTGAAGAAGAGCTGAGATAGGATAGCTTTCCAAGGCTTCGGAACCTTGTGAGAAGCCCCCACTGTGAATGCTACAGTCTATCAATGGGTGACTCGTGGTCTTAACTCCTTTAAAAAGCGAAGGAAAAAAGGGCACTGATTTTAGTATAAATCTGAAAAGTAATAACCAGTGATCACAAAGATTTCAGTAGTTTTAGATATGGGAACAATTTTGATCACAAATAAACTATCCCTCATTCCTTTTGTGGTTTAACCCCAATCAGCAACTAAGCTCCACACAGCTGCTTGCTCACTCCTGCCACCCTGGTGGGATGGGAGGAGAATCAGATTTAAAAAAGTAAAACTTGTAGGTTGAGATAAGAACAGTTTAATAACTGAAATAAATAAATAAATAAGGAAAATGAAGACAAAAAAAAAAAATCGAGAGAGACAAGTAAGACACAAGAAATACAAGTGATGCATAATGCAAATGCTTACCACCTGCTGACCCAGCCAGTCCCCAAGCAGCAAACAGCCCCTCCTGGCCAACACCACCCTGTTTATATACTATGACATCCTATGGTATGGAAAACCCCTTTGGCTAGTTGGGGTAACATGTTCTGGACATTGTCCCTTCCAACTTATTGTGTACCTGCTCACTTGCAGAGCATGGGAAACAGAAAAATCTTTGAGTTAGAATAAGCACTACTTAGCAACAACTAAATCGTCAGTATGTTATCAATATTATTCTAATACTAATTCCAAAATACAGTATTTTTAAGGACTTTTGATTGTTGCCATCCTAGTCTGGATTCAAATCAGCACATCACAGAAGAAATGTTCAATATCGCATTACTAGTGTTTTCCAGCTTTAATCATTTCCACAAATATGTTTATCCCTTTGCATTCATGCTTGGTTTGTCTTTATAGCATCTGACTATGATAGCCATCATACAGAATTTATTTGTAGGAAAACAAAGGAAGAAAACTGTGTTGTTTTGTATCTGCATAAAAGAAACAAATACCAAGTCCTTGATTACTGACAATAAATAAGAAAACTAATTTTACAATATCAGCAAAATTTAAGTGGCATATTAATTGTCTTTTCAATGATTGACCAAACAGTGATTCTATTTATACACTTCTGTATATGAAAAGAAGCCTGTGCTTTTAGGAAATGTGTGTTGAGTGTGATGTTGTTTTTACAAATTAATTTTTAATAACATCATCTAACATGGAAGTCAACAGTGCTTCCTGCTAAAACTTTATCCCAAAAGATAGACTGATATCTGCCTTCTATCAAAGTTTCATTGAAGATTTGGGAAAAAAATGAAGGACCAATAGAATACTTCTAAGTGGATGAGGTAGATTCTACCCAACAGAAAAAAAATGTACCTTCCAAATATCTTTCAATTACAGCAAAATTTGACTACATTTTGTCTCTCTAAATATATTGTAGGTAGATGTAAGTAAGCAGTGAGATATAATGAGGTGTACTATAAAAATACATGCCAGATTTGCAATAACATGTAATTATTTTCAACAAACGGGTGCATATTCATTAAGATAAACTAATCCTTATGATCTTAATTTCCTAAAATGTACCAACCTATTCAGATATACAACTATAAAAAAAACTTCTTATGCAACAAAACCTGGAGATCAATACAGTATTTAGCTCAAAACCATTGTAGCAATGCAAGTGCAGGAGTAATGTGCTGATGAACTCAAGTTAAGTTTGGAAATTACTTTTGTGGCATATCTCCACACCAGCTGGAGTTTATTACCAATAGAATTGGGTAAGCAAGGAAAGAAAATTGCAATTGTCAATCCCCCAAAAAAGACATAAATCAGAATTTCAGGGTCAGCAGGAAACAGAACTAGTTCTGCAAGGTAGGACTTATGTTTCTCGGATGGCAACGAGAGACCTTAGAAACTTCAGGTATGTGAAACTTAAGGGTTAAGTCAAAAATAACCTGAAGCTTGACATTAACTGCATGATCAAAAACTGATGGTCATTAAAACCAGTGTTTGTGGAGTGGCTTTTAAAAGAAATGTGTGGTACTAAGACCAAATTATCATGAGCATTGTTTCACCAGAACTGTACTGCAAGGAATTACACTCTGTACTGTAGATGCAATGCAAGCACAAAGACTGTACTAGAAAATACACAGAAGCTTTAAAATATTTATAGGAGCAGTATCATGTATATATATCATGACAGTCAAATTAATGCTTTTTAATTAGTAATGGTGTTTTCTGGAGAAATATTTATTAGCTACAGGAAATTAAAAGCAATTATGAGTAGGTAAAGAAAAATTAAATAGAATGTTGAAACCCACAAATAACTACCAGTGACAAAAATCCCAAACACCTTTCTGCAAAAGCAGAAATTCAGTGGGTTTCAGGAAACAAATATTTCAGGTAACTTATTCTCATACTCCTCTTTTAGGTGATGAAAGGACACCTCGATTCTTAGCATGCATTTGTTTCTTAGCTTCCTTGCTCAAAGTATCAACAAGGTTGTTAATTTAGAAGATTTTTGGTAAAAAATTGTGTTGTGGACTACTGAGTTCAGTTGAAGGTCTCAATTCATTTCAGAAAATACTACACATTACAGAAGGAACCAATACACAGAAAAAAAGTTATGTTTATTCACTTAAATTTATCTGTTAGAATGTTTGATCACCAGTTGCCTATTAGATTACATTTAGCTAGATATATGGAACTGTTACTTAGTAAAGTTCAAGCTGTCCGCAGATGACACATAATTGCACACACCAGACAGCTATACAGCCTTGCCCCCTGTGTCACGTGTTCTGGTTAAGTGTGAGGCAGCAATCCACCAACAGGACAATCAAAACATGAAATAAAATGTACATTTCAGCCAGATTCCCACACTAGATCTCTTCTAAACTCCTTCCAATGTTGGAGTAACTTGTCAAAAACAAAGGGCTAAAATCTCATCTGGTGCAAAGCTGCAGACTTCAGTCAGTTCTCTTGAAGTCTTGACAGTCTGTACCAGGTGAAACACTGGACTGAACTCCAAGAAAAATGTAATTCAGATTTATGAGAAGGCATTTTATATCCAATATAATTGATTACCTACTGTAGTGTGAACATACATAATTTGTACTACTGAACCCTATGCATAGTACAGCAAAGTGTTTAATAATATGGAGACCACTAAATGCCAAGCCAGATGTCATTGATGCTGATAATAATTTTCCCAGATGACTAGGTTTCCTTGTTTCTTGCTGCCTTAAGGTTTGAGAAGATGGCATTTAACTCAGGAAATAGCTCTGATATTCCGTATCTATTAGTTTTGTGCCATCACAGCCTGTGTACTATACCAAGACATATTCTTATTACAGTTATTGTTACAGTATGAAAATGCTTGTGTGCTCAGGCAAATTTTGATAAATGTAACAATGGATTAAAAATAATATAACGGTACACAGAGAATTTAATGAAGATTGAAGCTAACTCATTTCTTTGGGTCTTCTACAGAAGAAAACCAAGATCAAAACAGTTTAAATTTTAAAACATTCAGTTATGGAATTGGTAGGGAAATGAAACAACACATATAGATTATACAAATAAAAATGTGCCTTAATGGTGAAAAAAGCCCAGCCTGTTTATTTTAAAAATTATTTCATTTGCTTAATTTTATTTTCCTTTTTGTAACTCATACTAGGACAAGTGATAAAATTAACAAACTGTGGATGTTTTCATGCAAAACTGTAATCAGGATGAGGAGCTAGCTCTGAACTGAGTACATTTGTAATAGGAAGACTCCTCTGTATCCTATTTATTAAAACTACAAAGCCTTTTCCTAAATTTCAGTATGTACTGTAAAAGGACACAGAACTGCTCAAACTATAAAATGAAAAGCTGAAATTCAGCTTTATATGCCAGAATGCAACCCTGATTGAAGTGACTAAGAGCCTGTAACGCAGATCAGCATGATTATTTTGGCGAGTTTATTACCGAACACATTTAACTTGCTAAATCAATTATTCTTAAAGAAGACAGTCTGCACACACTCTCGTATATATGCAATCAATCCTAGAGAAAATTATACAAAGTAGGTTGTAAATATCTCTACTGATTTTGCAGGCTTCACCAAATTGTAAAACCAAAAAGTAAAAGAAAACCAGTAGGACTGGGTAGCAGATGAGGCATCGCTATTAATGAAAAGACAAATATTTAAATTGAGAAGGGATTTTAATATTTTATATCCAAGTTGAATAGGAAAACAAAACAGCTATCAGACAAGATAAATAGGAATACATCAACAGGGCTTGTACAGAATTAGGATGGTGTAGCAGGAGAAGCAAAGTCTTTAGAAGAATATCCTAAAGTTTTTACTTTGCATTATCATGTCATAGAAACAGATGGCAAAATGCCACTAGAACAGGAAGATGACAAGAAATAGTAGTGTCAGCAGCTATCTAAAGAGCTAAAATATGCTTCAGACTACCTTGTGTTTGTAAGGCCATGTTCTACAAAGTCTAAAAATAATCTCATCTATGTAAGCAAAATAAGCAAAGACACTGCAATACCTTGCCTAACCTACCAGTCATTTTTCAAAACAGAATCTGGCTTCAGGATCAGCCCAGGTTCAGAAAACAGGAGAGCATTTTAACATGTCAAAAAGCAGGAGAATTGTCATAGCTTATTGAAAACTATATACAGTTCAATACATGCTTAGTGTTGCTTATTAAATCTGTCATGACTATTTAGGAATCGACAGGAAGAGGTAATTAGAACTGATTTGGGGAAATATGCTTTATATGTGAAGTCCAGCATCAATGCCATTAATAAATCCTGCGTGATCCCTAATGAGTTGAGAATTAACAACAATGTAGGTCTAATAGCACATAAGGATACAGAATGTT
>JAAGNO010026302.1:0-11799 GCA_033439905.1 Ceryle rudis
GAGGATGTCCCTGCTCTCAGCAGGGGAGTTGGACTAGATGACCTCTAGAGGTCCCTTCCAACCCAGACATTTCTATGTTTGAGTTTATGCATCCATTTAAGTGTTCCTTTGCGATACAAATTCTGGTTCGGGTAGTTTTTTTTCTCAGTGCTTATGGAACGGATCATAGAATCATAGAATGTTTTAGGCTGTAAGGGACCTCTAGAGGTCATCTGGTCCAACCTCCCTACAAAAGTAGGGACATCTTTATGACACCAGGGGTACTACTGGAGTAGTACAAACTATTGACATTTTAACTCTGGAGAAAAATTGCCGTCTCCCAACTTGCCTTTCTCTAATGTGAATGGGTAGGCTAAATACGAAGAGTTAATTTGGGTTTTGAGACAAAGAATCCACCATTAAGCTCCTGGACTGCTATGCCACACTGGTTACTACTCGGATCTTTGTCTGTTAAAATGCCCTGCTATGCAGTGGATTGTTAGCCTCAACAGCTAGAGCATTTTCTGTACTTTAATTTTGAGAGAAAGATAATGTAAGTTAAGAACTCTGCCTCAAGCAGGCCGAGAAGCAAGGTCACAATCATTTGGTTTCCCAGCTTGAAAAGTTACATAAACTCAAAATTTTATGTAAGTAGTGACCCAGTGCTCCTGCAGTCTTTAAAGGGTCTCTTCGCTCACACTGTAAGATTTTAGCTCTCACTGGACAGAGTCCAACTTGCATTAATGGTTTTGTGGTGTGTCCTCCTCTGAAATTTAGCTTATTTTTTGGTATTATGGCATAGTCTGACTGTATTTTTTTCACAGTAAAGAATGCTGTGAGGAGTTACCAATGAGTTCAATAGGCATTTTAATTCCTGTTCAAATAGCATTCTGAGAACAAACCTTTCATAAGCATGGGGTGTGGGTAGAAGGAATGGGAAAAGCCTCTTGTACCACTGTCCTGTCATAAAAAAACCAAAGAAATACTGAAAATATATTTGGTAGTTGATAGAAATCTAAGAAATTTTGGTCTTATTCTGGAATCTCAAAAAGTATCTAGAACTTTTTTCCTCCTGCTAGACCTCCTTCACAATATGGTCTGGTAGATGTCATTCTCTCAGTATTCTAGTTAATTGCATTTGCTAATAGGAACAGTGCGTGAAATGCTGGATTCTATACCAGTTCTGTGTTTCAGTAAGCTGATTTGAGCCACTGTATTCAGCCAGCTAGGACTCTCTGTTGGTGTCAGTCTCAATATCTGACTCAAGGCATTCAACAAAGATTTAACCCTTTCGCATAGATTATTTCACCAGCCAGTCTAAATAATATCATTTGCCAAAATTACAAGCTGTTTATAAGCACTCTGTAAATAGAAGAGGCATTCAATTCGTGCAATAAATTTTGTATATAAGCTTTAGTTATTGTCTGTGTACCAGTGAAGAATATATTTTCAGATTTATACTCATCATTGTTTCCATCTAATAACAGTGTAGTAAGCAAATGTTAAATGTAAACAGTATTCCTGGTTTCTAATTTACCGGGCTGTGGAATTTATCCCTGATCAGAAATGAAATTTTCTACAGTAGAGAGATGTTCTGCAATTATATGGGCTATTGAACATAATAGAGCATATTTGATAGGAGTTAAGTTCACTGCTGCTGCGGGCTCCAGCTCACTTCAGTGACTCCTGCAATGTTTTGTCTCTAATGTCAAGCTGAGCAGAGGAGAATGAGGCACTTGACCTAATTTCATAGTGGTCATTGTTCTGAGGAAGCTCAGTCTGGCACATGAGTTTCTCACAAATTACATAGGAAAAGAAGATAGCATTTTAAAGGCATATTGATTTAATATTTTCACCTAGGTGAAAATGAGCATATTGGCATATTCATGTATCATTAGATGCAAGTTGCTATTGTTTCTCAAGCTCCTCCAGAGAATATTCCATCTAGTTAATGCTGTTGTGTCTTGGGTATGTGTTATTCAGGGAAATAATCTCTGCAGACTCTTTCTTTACCTTGAACTTTTTTGTTATGGTCTCCAGGCTGGAAATATGTTAATCTTTTTGTAGCAGAGGGTAGTGAAGCACAGAACTCATGTGTTCAGAATCCACTTAGTACAAAAGGAGTGGGGAGACCCTCTCAGGGATTGAATTCCATCTTGTACCTCCAACTGAAATCCCAATCAATGGAAGTAAATATTGGACTACACTAGAACATGACAAAAATACAGAGGTTGATGTATCTTTCTGTGTCTAACAAAGTCACACCTAGTATCTTCTGGTTCTGCTATGAGTTAAGTAATACAATCTGAAGCCAAGCTGCTTGTCAGCCCTATTCTACATCCATCTTTCTCTTTTCTTCCTCTCCATCTTTTCCTCTGAGTATCTCCCCATTCCATTAGGAAAATACAGTGAATGTGACTATGTTAAAAGTTACTTCACTGGCTAATTGTTTCCCTTCCTTATCTCTAAAATATCCCAATAGTCATTCCATTTTACCCTTCACCTGTAATGCAGTCTTCTCTTCCTGCCACTCCTGCTGAGATTCCTCTCTCTTTCTTAGCAACTACCTCCTTGTCTTCCAGGGTCATCTTCTACCCCAAGAACAATGATCACAGCTATTCATTCAAAGCACCCATACATGTCACTTCCGTTGCAAAAACATAGCAAGGTTATGGTTTGCATTTCTGTTGATTTTTTTGGATATATCTTTCAAATGTTAAAATTTTGGTCACTGAGAATTTGAAGACGTTAACAGTGCAGCTTTCTGTGCATACAGTTTACTTGTATCTAGTGCATTTCTCTGTACAACTTCTGTGTAATGCAAATAAACTCTGTGTGTTTTTTATCAACAAAGCCCTGCCATGTGTTGTAAACCAAAATCAAGCTAGCAGGCATTGTGTATGTACAGTGCCTTCTCTACTCAAAGAAATCTAGGAGACTTATCTAGAGGAGGGAACTGTATTCACTACACTGTAGTTTTCCATTAGTGTTCTACTGTTCAGTGCGTATTTGGGCAATTCCTTTTCACTTTTTGATTCTGCTAGTCAGTAATTGACATTTGTTTTCTCAGTGTCATGACCTCAGGCCTGGAGGCTTAACTCACATTGCAGTCAACTGCCAGAACTCTGCAACAAAGAACTTCCTGCTTAAATGGGTAAATATTATTGAAGAAAATGTGTGTGGGCTCTTAGACTTCAAAAGAATGAAAGGTAGAGCTGCCTCGGTAACTATCAGAGGAACTGCAGTGAACCAAGATCAGTAATTATCAACAAGCCCTTGTATATTAGGGCAATGGATCTCTGATTTTCCTGAGTATGGCTCTGTTACCACTCCAGTAAAGTCAGTTTTGCTTACCAGTATTGCTTACCAGTATAAGTATGTTCGATCCATTATGTATACAGTCAAACAACAGTATACATCCAGTTTATAGACCAGAACCACTCAGTAATCTGATTCTGTGGCCCACAATGCTCTATTATAGGTTGTCCTCTTTGTCTGGAACTCCTAATAACTCTTCTGAAAAACTAGAGAAATAGGTATGAACTTCAGTGAGACCCCAAGTCAGTGCACTTGGATCCTGGGACTGTACAGTAGTCTATTACTGAATTGTCAGTACTGTAGTAGAAATGAATAACAGAAAACTACTTAAGAGCAGACTTCCTTCCTTGGATTGTTTCTGCTTATCTTGTATTTAGTTGAACTTTAATCTATGATATTTTAATGGCTTTGATTACAAAGTTTACAGTATGCCCAGTTGTTTTTTCATATTCTGTAGTGGTGAATTTAGCTAAATTCATAAAGAAGGATTTCAGTTTTAATTATCGCAGTCTTTGAAATCTGAACTTGAATTCTCATAGCAAAATGGTCATAGGCTGTGAGTCAGTTTAGGTAAGCTGATTATAAGCTACAGAATCTGTTTGTAAAGATACTGTTGTTAGTTTTCTTCTCGACTAGCTTTGTCTTCAATTTAGGTTTTATGGATTCATCATTTACAAATTGATTTATACTCTGTAGTGTGTGTATGGACTCGCTCAGAGTAGCACACCAAAGGGAAATGGATATTCTCCAGATACATGCTTTATTTTTTCTTTGTCACTATAAGTATTTGTGGAAACATCTTTTTGTAATATCCTAGTTCTGCTCATTAGTCACAATCTCATGGTTGTCTCCCATCTCTTGATTATAATTTCTAAAACAATTTAGAGTTTGCATCCTGAAAATTCATTTTGATGAATTCTTGATAGTATAAGTCAATCATGTAAATGCATTGCCCAAAGGCAAACAGATGACATGAAAATGCCATCAAAATAAGCATGTGTATACAACTGAATACTTTCCAACACTTGCCCAGCTGTATTTTACAAATAACACTGAATCCATTTATGTCTGATAGCTGAATTTAATTTAATACAATAATTTAATGTTTTCCACATATTTGTTCATCTCTTTTCTTTAGTTTTCAATGGATTTGTGTGAAATGAGTATTCAGAATAATGCAGTAATGGTAAATTACTCTGCTGTTTTCAGTATTTGGCTACAAATTAGATTTCTACAGTCACTAGCATGAGAATATCAATGAAAACTAGTAAAATAGATTAGAGGAAAGCAATGAAAATGATTGCTTTATTATTTCTGTTCTGTAAGCTTAAGTAATTCGGTTGATAATCTGTCACAGTTAAAGATACCCTTCCCTATTTGCCACCAGTTGGCATGTTTTCCACATTAAATGACAGGATAGATTTTCATATGGATTTACTCTGTATGTACAGTGTGTATGTGGTCCAGAGATTCTTGTTGACGTTGATACCTAAAGTTCATGCCAGATTTCTCTTGATCAGGAAAAATGTTACTCTTCTTGGTTTAAATATACTGGATTATCAGCTACCAAAATATCAGGAGATTAAAATCTTAGAATCATAGAATTGTCAGGGTTGGAAGGGACCTTAAGGATCATCTAGTTCCATCCCCCCTGCCAATAGCAGGGACACCTCCCATGAGATCAGGTTGCTCAGAGTCCCATCCAGCCTGGCCTTAAAAATCTCCAAGGATGGGGCTTCCACCACCTCTCTGGGCAACCTGTTCTAGTGTCTCACCACCCTCATGGTGAAGAAATTCTTCCTAATGTCCGACCTGAATCTACCCACCCCTAGTTTTGATCCATTTGTCCTACCTTACTGAAAAGTAATTAGCTCTTTTTATTTGTATGTGAACAACCTGTGTGAAAGCACAATTCCAAATGGCGCGTTAGGGAAGCAGGAGGCAGCCCGGGGAACAGAAAGTCAAAATAAATATGGGTATTTAGGTTGCACCCGATCCCTGCCCGGGACCGCTGGAGGGGAGGGCGGCGGCTGTGGGCCTATGGCACGGCGTGGCGAAGGCGAGTGCCACCACCCGGTTCTATGGTGTAATGGTTAGCACTCTGGACTTTGAATCCAGCGATCCGAGTTCAAATCTCGGTAGAACCTGCAACCTGGCTTCGGTTTTTGCCGCGGCTCCCCGCGGAACGCCGGCCGGGTCCTGGTACCGTCGCTCCGGGCCAGGCCCGCCTGGGTGTGCTGTACGGACGTGCCCATGGAAGTGCCGAAGGGGCGCGGCCCAGCAGGGTACGGACCAAAGCAGGGATAAAAACGAGCAGCTGGACGCCAAAGGGGTTTCCGTTTTTCTGGGCTGTATCGAGCTAATCATGATCTGAACTATATCACCTCTTCTCGCTGAGGGTAACAGCCCTGGAAGAGGCTGTCTAGAGAGGAGGGGGAAGCTACTGCTCTGGAGAGATTCCAAGCCCCCTTGGACCAGGTCACCACTCCTTACCACCTCTTGAAAAGCAAGCAGACCACCTTCAGGTTTAGTCATCATTATGTGGTGGAAGCGAGGGTCCTAACTCTCCAAAGGAGTTTATGGAAATGTTTGCTGAAGGAGTTAAATATTTTTTTGCACAACATAGTGGTGAGAAAGTACCTCCCTCTTCTACAGGGGGGCTCCAACTCCGTTTCCAGTGCTGTTCTCCAGCTGTGTATCAGACTACACACAAACACGTATTTTTACTCTTCCTTGTGCACCATTTTTTTAACTGTATGTAGTAAACTTCACAGCATAACTAGTCAGTGCCCAGAGATGGGCTTCAGCCAGCAACATCATTCTTTCTAGGGAAGAGAGCTTTAAAGCCACTAGATGCTTGTCTACCTTGCAACAATGCAAGATTATTTTACAGCTCTAAAGAGGAAATTGCTTTCCTACTGCTATCCATCAACTTGCTCCTTCCACTTATCAGTTTAAAGTGTAGCTGTAATCCAGAATACTCCTAAAGAGCTGATACAGTAATATCAGTAGAGACTTACTAAATACTCATGCTTAATTCACCAGACGAGCACTTTATGTTAAAACAAAAAGAGTACTTAAGTTAAGCCTTTTATACAAACTGAGACAGAATCAGTACGTAATTCAGTATCAAGATTTATTTAGGACAATTCATGGTCATGCTCCATTTGAATGCAAAGCACCAAAATTTAGGTAAGTGAACGTTATCCCAATACAATCCCGTTGAGCCTGCTGCACACAGATATATTCGTTATTCCAGGTGAAAGCATAGACCCCATCTTTCCCTGTTCACTAACTGTAGCAGACAATGACGAGGTGCCGTGGCCGAGGCAAACTTCCTGCAGAAGGCATAGCAAAAGCACTTCACAATGCAGTCTCAGAATGAAGTACTATAGCTCAAGGTATCAAGCACTTGATGTGCTCAAATGAGTAACACTCCAAGACAATTTCCAAATTAATTTCACATTTTCTGTTGCTTTCCCCCAATCCCTCCCATTTAGTATTGTCTAAAAATCATCTAGAGACAAGATTGTCTCAGCACGACATTCAACTGAGCAGTAAAGCACTGTGGCTGTTGACTACATGAGGAACTTTTCCCATTGCTGAAAAGGCAGTAGCAATGAAAAGTATTAGTTGCCAAAACCCTACGAGGGAACTAAACAGTGTTTTAATTTCAGCAAGTGTGGCTACAAACACATATTGTCAACAATGACAGACTTCCCCACTGTAGATTTAAAAGCCAGAATCAAATCGCTATATATGAAATTGCAACAACATTTTCTGATACATGTTAAAATCTCAATGAAAGAAGTTGGAGAGGGAAAGACTTTACTATGGTTAAGAGAAAAAGCTTTTTTTTTTTTTTTTTTTGTTCTTTTTAACTGGCACTTTAAAGAAAAGGGCTTTAAAAAGTTAAAAACATCCAAAGTCTTATAAAACAAAAGCTGACAAAGAAAAATAAAAATCCATCACTGTAAGTCACTAGTTATAATACATACATTCCACCTAGCCACTAAAAGCTGCCCAGTTAGATCCTTCCTCATCTTTGTAAAGAATACTGCAACAGACAAATAATCTGCTAGATTTTTACACTGCTCCACTGTCAATAGGTTAAAACACTTGAGTAGCTGGAATAAAGGGTGGATTGAACTGAAACAGTTTATGTGCTGAGTCACCATTTCCCTGGTAGAGGGGAGCACGACACAGAACATCGTGGACAGCCCGATTTCACCTAGGGGCCCATTCCCAGGGCCTTCCACCGGTGTCCTGGCCAAAGGGAACAGGTACAGCAGCCCCTCCTGCACAAGAGAAGTGTTCTCCCAAGATGTACAAAGGGTTAAAGGGTATCCTTTCAGAATAGCAAGGCAGCTCTTGTGTAGTTCAGTGAAAATTTCATCAGAAAAGCAAACAACATTTTCGTACCACTTCAACCAGTATACACACATAAAAAAAATAAGCATACTATACAAGGAACTGAAGCAATATAAATTAAACATGCCAACAAGCTATAAACCATATATACATAGAAACATATGCCTATACAAACAGAACAAGACCACTTTATTACAAGAATTCTGTTGAAGGTTTGGGAGGAAATCATGACAGAAGGAAAAATCAGACCAAAGGAGTTCAATGTCGCTCGTAAAAGTAGTATGTTCAGAAATTTCATGCAACACCTCCCTTGTTCTTCAGCAGACAGTTAGTACAGTTTCAGCTATACACAGGTCTTCCCCTCCTCGCTGGACTCCCTTCCTGTACAGAGGTAGATTTCTGTAGATGTTCTGATATTGCACCACTGAAGTATAATGTTTTTATTACAACAAGGACAATTTACAAAGGCTAATTTATGGGCATAATCTCATTGTGTGCATTCAGGTAGCACAGCAATCAAAGTCATTTGCACTTAAAGAAAACGTCTCTCAAAGTGAAGTGTTTTGTTATTGAGGTGGGGGTCCAAGTGAAAGCGCCAATTCTAGTAACAGCTTCACATTAAAAGAACCATCTCTTGTCATCAGGGTATATCTCTTGTCTTTTGAGCCTCTGGTGTCCAGCCAATACAACAACTTGCAGTGACTTCACCAATGCCCTTATCCCACAGCCACTGTATTGAAGTTAAATGGGATTTTTTCTTACATGGATTTTTTGCAGTATTAGATCTTACTCCTACAAGTGGTTGTAATATTAAGAAATTTATAATAAGACTAATTCAAGCCGCCTGAAATGATTAAAAAAAGCCCATCCACACTTTCAGACTGGCAAAGGAAAGCTGAAACTTTTCAAGCTTCAAACAGCCATGAAATCATGAACAAACTGGATACTACTAGGACAATCTGAAAGAGTCTGGCAGGAGGTTTTTTTGTGTTTGGTTTGTGGTTGGGTGTTGTGTGTGTGTGTGTGTGTGTGTGTGTGTGTGTGTGTTTTGTTCAGGTTTTTGGGTGGGTTTTTTTTTGGTTGGTTGGGTTTTTTTGTCCCATCACATTCTTGAATAACCTTCTGCTAATTCAGGAGGTTACAGAAAAGCTGGCACGCAAATACCCCTTTAAAACATCTGTTAAATTAAATCTCTACAGCATACATAAAAAAATACCAAAATTCATGATGCCGAGATAAAGGAATTTAGATGAGCTCAGAAGCATTGCTCAATACTTTTTTCAGAGGCACTCCATTAAGTTATTTTTACACAAGTCTGTCATCATGGAGATAAATAAAAGAACAATCTGGTATTCTGTGTACTGAAACATGAGAGAATAAAACTACTCTAAGTCTGGCTCAGCAAACCTAGCAAAGTTGTACACGCATCTGCCGACGCAATGGTGCATATGCATGTTTCACTCTGCTCAAGAAGCCAGACAAAGTAAGCAGCACCACTCTTCCTAGCTGCAAGTTTCTAAGAAAGCTCAGAAGGAAAGAGAAGTTCTCTTTTTGTACCAACCAACCTATTTGGAACGACTTTTCATGAAGGATTGCATTATAGCCATTTAGCATTGGTTTCCCAAGTTCAGTTTATAGGAAGCATGCTGTTCCTTACGAAGTATTATGTCAGTAAGGAATAGTGACTACTTTGGAACAGAATAGTTTTTGATCACATGTGGATAGAAGGCATACATAAATTCATTACACTTCTCCCTACACACACTTGTCCCTGTAGAGGGTTTTTTTTTGCTAACAAGGCAAGTAAATCCCAAGTTACTTTGCAACAACTGCAACAATATTGAATTTCACGATGACTGTTTTCTCCTGGTGAAAGGGACTGCACACCTAGGAGGAGGAGTTGAGCCATCTCACCTTCTCAGGGGAGCCTGTTTTGTGAAGTGAACCCTTCTGCCCCTGGCAGAAAGTGCTTACGTACCTTGCAAGATCAAGTTTTTGAATAAAGAAATCCCTTTATACGCAGGAGATTACACACAATAGAAGTTAAACAACAATGGCAGGAACCAGGGCTTTTGGAGGCTTCTCTTTCTGTTTTTAAAAAGCAATTGTTCTTCACAAGTATTAATCCACAATGAGGAAGCGTCTCATTCATACGCTCGGCTAGTGCATAGCATCTGCAATTGCATAGAATGTTTCCAGTGCTGAATCCGTAACTAACCTAAGCAAATCTTCTGCAAGTGTGATTTATTACCATTTGATATCCAAATTGCTTGATGTTTGATTTACTGCACTGTATTTGGTGTGCAAAGTTTCCTGGACCTTCTTTGAGTCCATGCCCTCCAGCCAGTCCTGGTACATCTTTTGTACATGCAGGTTGGTTTCTGGAAGTCTGACAGGTATTGCAGCATACACTTCCTCCATCTGGTTGAGCAGTGCTTTATCTGGTTTTCCATCTTCAGTTTGTGCCTGACCTTTTCCATTTAGGCACCCTAGGGGGGAAAAAAATAAACCAAAATAAAAATTAAAAAGCCCCAAGGGTGATGGACATTTGGTGTGATAAAGTTTGTTAACTCGCAATTGTTTTGTCATAAGAAAAAAGTTGTCTTTTTACATCAACTGCCTCTCCCATGCTGTTACAAACTGTATTTAGTTAAAGTGACTCCAGCATCAACATCCTCTTAATGTAAATGTGGTTTCTGTATCAAGTCTTTCTCTGCCTTCTCCATAGTTTTATGGTTTTAATTATTCCTTGTCTTTTTTTGCCCTCGACAATCACCATTTCAGAGTATTTCCTCAGAGGTTTGAAATAATCGTGACAACGTGGCTTTTATTTATAGGTCATAAGAGAGCAAATAACTTTGTGGTTAATTTTAGAAAATCTAATCAATTTGAGCCAATCCTGCACATATAACTGGTGATCTGCACCGCTCATTAAATAGTAAACATTTTAGATTATTAAGAAGAGAATTAAGAGGGAATGAAATTAGGTGCCTGCCTGTAAGACAACTTTCCTCTGAGATTCAAGATATGTGTGTACAACAACTGCAGATCCACAACTGTTCTTACCTCCTGGGCAGGCAAGGACTTCTACAAAATGGTATAAAAACTTTCCTTTCTTCATCTTCAGAACCATGTTTTGGATATTTCTAAAGCCATAAGCTGCTGCAAAACGCAGCACTGTCTCACCATCCTTTTCAAGGGTAACTTCTTGAAAGTCCTTGTTCCTGTAAAGACACACAGAGAACATTTTAACCCCCTGCACGATCCAAACGATGACCCAACCGCATCAGTTCGTATTCAGATACTCTAAAGAGAACAGAACAAGTGGAATAGTAAGATTAAGGTGAACTCTTCCAGTTTCTGAAGTGAGTTAAGCAGGAGTCAGATTTTCAGAATAGAATTAATTTAAGGGCAGTAAGTTATTAATAATAGCTAACAAAAGCTACTTTGCAGCAACAGCCTTACAGGTTTATAGCATGTAACTGCCCATCGGTGAAAGAGGCGGGTTAGCAATAACTGCATTAGGGTTCACTGCACCACCAAGTAAACCAGGGGAGGTTCAGACTGGACATCAGGAACTATTTCTTAGCCAAGTGGGTGGTCTAATGCCAGAACAAGCTTCCTGGAGAGGTGGCTGATGCCCTGAGCCTGTCAGTGTTCAGGAGGCATTGAGACAATGGTTTAGCTTTTGATCAGCCCTAAAGCGGTCAGGCAGCTGGACTAGCTGATCATTGGAGATTCCTTCCAACTGAGAACATTCTGCTTTATTCTAAGTAGCCCATCCTACATAACAAGGTTACAAAACTCTTAACTTACTTTAATGCTTTGTAGGTGATCTCCTTGACATCCATGCCAAAAATCTCCTTTGCAGCATATTTGAAAATGTGCTCCAGGTAACCATCAGATCTCTTCCCTTCATGCCTCACTACATCTCCCTCCTTTATTTCATCAAACCTTAGGAAAAAAACAGAAAGATCAACTCCAAAATTTCTCTCCTTCACTTCAATACAGTAGTATGCTTTAACCCTTCTGTCTCCCCCACCAAAAAGAATTACATAGTAGTTACTGAGAACATATTAACATGTTTATTACATCTTAGGAAAAAAAAAAAAAAAAAAAAAAAAAAGTTCA
>JAAGNO010026302.1:14885-25219 GCA_033439905.1 Ceryle rudis
GAGTCCATCGATATTTCTCCATCTGCACGGAGACAGCGCTACTATCCTATATAAGGTGGATGCAGTTAAATCTAAGTAGCATATGTAAAAAGAACAGCAACTTTCTCAACACACCCAACCGAGAAGATAAAAAGGTTAGTTTCTAGGATACAATGCTTTTATTAACCCCAGATAACAGGGTAATTTCTACATTATTCTCACTGACGCCTGTTTTGGGTCTGCTACAGAACTACACTGGCAGCATTCAACAAGAACCTCTTTAGTTACCCTGGATTTAATTTTATCCACAAGTATCTAAATCCACGTTGCACTAGGAGCACAAGGACTGCTGCCAGCTCACACTGCAGCACAAGAAATGAGGGTCTTTGTACATTCTTCTTGTCACGGGCAGCTGTATAGCAGCAGCAGAGCATCATTTATTCTTCAAGTAAAGGACAAACAATTCAGGAAGATGCTTTACCACTTTATAATACACTAAGACCTCTATCTCAGTACTAAGACACACTAGCCCATCTTTTTAGAAGAGTATCATGATAAAAATTAATCATAATTAATTACCTGCTGCCTGGCAAAGTAGCCCTTCACCAGGGAGCCCATGATCTGCTGCGGAGACTTTGCAGTGCAAATGTGAGAGGTCACCAGATTGGTAAGTACCCTTTCCGCATACCGGATCCAACCTAGAGTGACCCCCAGAAAAACAAAAACTAATCATCGCAATTAGGTAGCAAAGCTGCACATAAGCATGACAGAGTGACAGCAGTTATAGAACAGCTCCTGAAAATGAAGACACCTTCACAGCAGGTAGGACATTTCTGTGTAGGCTGGACACCCCACCTTGGGAACTGTAGGAAACCTCAAGGTTCTGTTAATAATGCTTTACACTAGGCTATCAATAATTCACTCTGGCATTAACTCTAGACCTAGAAGCCACTGTGAAGTTCATGACCTATTATACCCCTTCTAATGCACAGATTTAACGAAGCAGAAGGAACAGGACCCAGCTAACAAAGAGTAAATTGACTTTCTAGACCTCAGCCTTTAGATCATCAGATACTACAACAAGCATACTCTGTTCAGCTGCTTAACTGTAACCTTCCCTGAGATTTAATATCCAGCTTGCTGCCTCTGGAACAAGAGAGTCACATGAAAGCATTAGCACAAGATGCACATGGATTAAGCCTGGGAAAAAAACGGCTTCTTTTACTATTGTTAGAGTAGCCACACCTTCTTCAGAAACACCCCCACACTCCACCACACATACAGTAATAACTGAAATCTCTCTGTATTCAGTGTTCCATCTTAGTTACTCAAGAGTCCCCTTCCCTTTCAGCACTCCTTCAGCATTTCAGCTATGACAAGCTCTGTAGAGTCACACCAGCCCTGCAAGACTCTGAATACTAAGTCTGTTTAATGTCCAACTTCAACTGGGATGTTAAGTCCCAGATATCACCTGCAATAAAAGACCTAATTTCTTGGTACAAAGGCCCTATTAACATATTCTGTATGATATGCATATCCTGTTTCTTAAGTGGCTTTAGTCTCAAGTGCTGTCAAAATAGAACAAAAACTGCTTCAAACAAAATCAGGACAGTTTAAAAAAAACCACTCTGCCTTGTATTTTAGTAGCATTTCTGGAAGGTCCTTCCCTTACACCAGAAGTACGATGACCACCAATCACTGCAGCACTCCTGCTACGAGGCTAGCTTTTAGAACTGGAATCTTTTAGATACTGTGGTCATGAACTAGGAGGAAACTTCAGTAAGTCTAAAGAGACTTCTGGCAAGTACTGTCCAAAGCAATTTCTTAAATTGTTTCTTTTCTTGCATTAGATGGTGCAAGTGCCCAGTAGTTTCAGCTCCACAATGACCATTGGTTGCTGTTTTAATTACACAAGCAACCCTGGCAAATGAGCAGCACGAGGCATTTTCTGCCCCCACGTGCGCACTAGCTGTTTCTGCCTAGTCATCACCAGGGCTGAACTCCAGAGCCCTGGTCACGGGAAGCCCGAGACACCCAGGTCTTTTATCAGTGCACCTCTGTACCCATACAGCCTTCATAAATCCATTCAGATTCTCCTCCATTCATTGGCTTGTGTTACCATCAAAGAACAACAAGAAACCCCTACAGATCACCATGTAAGTTACTGCAGATACACTTCAGAGCACATTATTTTCAGTGGTTTATCCTGAGTAGGTCACAGAGATACATACTATACATATCTATGCATCAGTATCAAGTGCAGAAAAACTTAAGAAAATTTTCACCATTGTAAAACTCCCTTTCTGGAAAAAGTTTATTTGGCTGGGACAAAAACATTTGAATCCTCCCTCCACAGTTTTGCTCTTCCTACTTCTGCTGTGAGCCTGCTCTGCTGACCTGTTTGAGTAGTTCACAGAGGTTGGCAATGCATTAAAAATGATGGCTGTTTCCCAGAGCAAGTGCTTCATGTTGCTTACCAGTTTGGTGAATTAAGGAAGAGAATGGACCACTACTACAATCAGCGTAACTAACGATTGTATTTTACACAGGAGACAAAAAAATACCACCACAAAGAAAAAAAAAAAAATAATCAGCTCACTTTCTTTTGAGAGCAGGAGGGGGAGGTAAGAACAATTAAAACAGAGACAATAAAATGCTCTTTTATCAGGTTCTGGGACTATATGGGCTATGCTCTTTTGCTCATTTCACACCAGAGCACTCCTGCAAAGGGTGGCATTTCTGTGCAGTTACACCCAAAGATAAGCAAGAGTGAAGCAGTTATGCTTTAGTTCGCATTGACCTTGTATCTACTGAGCTAGATAGAAAAATATTTTGTCATAAACACACCCAGTAAACATTTCTGTGACAAATTTATGTAATCTAGGGGTAGAGGCAAGGAGGAGAATGAGGAACAGAAAATGCACCCAGACAGTTAAAGTCAGGAAACAGAGGGAACATTACTTTATAAACATGACTGATCATGATAATTTGTTATTTAATTGCTGTCACTGGGAATGAAATACCACATGTTCCAAATGGCTTTACAGGGATGTTTCTGTTCAGTCTTCCAAACCTGGAAAGCACCTGTGCTCCTGCTAACATCTACATCACAGCAGACAGCTAACACCGTAACTAGCACCGAAATCAGTAACAAGCTTTTGTACAAAAGACAAGACAAGTTCTCCATTAACTGTTTTAAACGATCTCCACTGACAGCAGCAGATAATCTGAGCTCTGTTTCCAGATGAATGAAATAAAAAAATCTCTGAATAAATTATAAAACAAATTACCCTATTTTAAATATTAAATAAACCACGTACCGCAAGACAAAGCTAGGTAATAGAAGGTTGTTTCAATTTCACAGGTTTTACATGGAGAGGAAAACCAAACCAAACCAAAAAGCAATATATAGTATGTCTGCTCCTGAAGATAAAACTGAAATAACAGTAATGGGGGGGGAAAGAGAGCATTTTCTTAATGCAGGCAAGTAGTTCCTTAATTGTAACCCAGATACTTCCACTTCAGAATACACAGAACAAACAAAAGTACAATTCAAGTACCACTACTGAAACTTTAATCGACGACAACAGCATATTCTGGCGATCCCCAAATGCAACTCGTAACTCCCCCTCTTGTCACCATGATAATTTATTTAAGGAATGCAATCCACTCAAGTTATTTCAAGTCTTGAAAGTTATATTATTTTATGTTATTAGCCTTTTGAGAAGTAACACCATGAACTTTGGGGTGGAGTTGAGGGGGAGTTAGACAAAGGGGTTATACTTTTACCTCCTTTTCGATACTTTTAGTACTGTGAACTTACCACACTTAAACTGAAATCAACAGTGTGCTAACAAATGGGGAAAAAAGTAAACAATGACTGAATGTTCCACATCATCTCAGTTGTGCTAAGTGCAGGTTCTGTTCAAAACAACAAGTTACGAAGTACAGAATCATTTAATAAGTCAAATCTGTGACATTTTAAGTGGGAATTATTTTTTAAGTGTTAGACATAACCATCTCGCAGTCATTAGGAGTAATGTCACTTGCTACTTTCCCTGAGGCTTAAGTAGCAAGCTCAAAAGTTTCCTTAAGATAATGGAGGCTGTGGTTTAATTATATCAGTTAGCAAAGTGCCTTCAAGATTGTTTACAAGGAGATGCCATGTTAAACTTCAGTCTGGCCACACAAGCAGCAGCCACGAACTCCTCCATTTCAGTTCTGCTTAATTTCTCCTAAGACCTTACATAAAGCACTGAATCCCTCAGTGCTTCTGCACCTCAGATCTGTTATCCAGAGATTCATATGTAATATCTGCTTCTTTTGTAGACGTGACTAATAAATACCACATATAAACACTAGCACATATAAACACTAGAAATCAGTAGTTCAAGTTCTTTATATTATCAGAGGCTGTGAACTACAGCTAAGATTTTCCATTGTGGGGTTTTTGTTTGGTTGTTGGTGGGTTTCTGTTGTGTTTTTGTTGTTGTTTTGTTTGTTTTCATTTTTGGGTTTGGTTTTTTTTTTTTTTTTTTGGAAGACTAACAATTGAACTTTTCACCTTTTTACAGAGCTCCCACAGAAGACAACTGCAAGATGCAGATAGGGACTTTACTGCAACCTTTGTGTCTGGCTGTGCAAGGCCCTACACTGAGCTTGCACATGCTTTATCCAGCACAATCACACCCGGTCTGCCGGGTTCACTTTTATGGCTGTGGCACCTCACATATGGGAGAGCTGCTTATGCTTGCCCAAAACAAATTCTGCTCTCCCAAAAGCCCATGAAAAACAAGCACCGCACTGAAATGCACCAAGGATGATCAGCACTGCTGGTAACCAGTACTCTGTGTGTTATTTAGTATCCCTCAGAAGCAAAGCCCCAGTGCTCTAAGTTACTTAGGGCTACGAAGTGAAACCACCCTTTCCTTAGTTCTTTGCTAGTTCAGTAAGACTAAGCTGAAGGGCGGGAAGGTTGGAGAAGTGGGTTCTCACCAGGGCAAGCAGAGGCAAACATTGGTAAGGCATGCTCCTCCTGGTTCCTCTGCTGGTACCGCTGCACAAATTCTCTCTGGCTCTCCAGGATACTGAAATCAGCAGCTATAGTGGTGTCAAATACATAATGCACCCCTATAAAAGAAAGCAGTGAAGAAAAGTGAATTACTAGAATGTTTTCTATCTTGCTGGCTTCTTTCCAAGTTCCAGATCTACAGAAAGCCTTGGAGGATCAATGGGTATTTTCTTTCTCCCCTCCTAATTTTCACAAATAGTCAAGTCAAAACTAAAAGCCATATATTGAAAAGCTACTTTCTATGTCATGAATTTAAAAGGACCACCAATTTGATAATGCTGGTTAGCAACACTTCAAATAGTCATCTGCTTCTTTATAAGAACCTTGACATTCAGCATATATTTGCTTTTTAATTGAATGGGATTTCACAACTCCTGGGCTATATGCAGTGACTCTTCAAAAGGAAGATTTCAAGATATGCTGAAGTCACCTATCATTATCCACAAAAAAAAATAAATATCCAGCTAAGAGGTGTATCTTCTATTGCTGAAGTCATCTGCAAAGGTACACAAGCATATCACCAGCACAGCAGAGACCTTCTGTCTGCTTATTTCGCAACATACTCCCTGTATGCCTACGTAATAGTGAGCATGTCCCTGCAGCAAGCAGGGCAGAGATAATTAACGCACTCTAGGAAACCCAGGGCCCACCAGAACTTAGCGTTCATTTTAGATGAATGTACTGGATTCAGAGATGCATAAAAACTATGAAAATTAATATATGGGAAGAAAACAGTTTACAGGTTTGTAATTGTACTTGATGGAGGAAGGAGAAGGACAATAAAAAAAAACCCCACACAAACCCTATACGCAAAGTGATTTGTCATTTGATTCTTTAAATAAAAGTTTGTCTATATAAAGAGTAAAGGAATAGGCAGATACAACAGTTCCTGCATGTGAATTCAAATTACAGAAAAAACAGAACTGAGAATCTCCCAGAGATACAATGTGTCAAAAGGACTGGAAAGCATTTTGGATAAGAATTTCCTCCTACCTCAAGTTACAAAATAAGGAAAATTCTTATTGTAGCTCGTGACCAAATCCTCCCTGATTTCTTGGTAGCGAATGTTTTGAAGACAGATGTCCTTCTATTCTGTGACCTTTACTATCAATAGAGTAATGCCTCCAATCCATCTCTGAAACTGATGCGTGCCACACTGGTGCACTGTCACTACTGTCACACATTGCGCAATGGCACCTTATGGCTGCGCAATGAAGAATTCTGCTGAGGAAGCAAAAATCTAAAATAATTCCCCCTTTCTGCTTCACCATCATAACAAAACCAAACTTACCGAGACTTTTGAGGAAACCACAGAGTCTCTTGGCTGCATCATTCACAGACAGGTTGAACTTAGCAGCAAAATAAGGCAATGACTGAGGGCATATAGACACTGCCAACACTTTGTGTTTTGAGGTATCACATTTCTGGTGAACAAAACAAAACCAAAGGAAACAAGGTACATAATTACAGCAGGGTAAGGCTCCCCATTTTCTCTCCCTTTACCACTCCTGGAGTTACTCCTCAGTGTCCTGTGCTGCAGTGGGTTGCATCATTAAAAACCCTAGGAAAAATCTCTCAAGTTTCATGAGGGCAGGACAGGATGTTCCTCTGATTGTGTCAGTGTTTACCTCTAATCATCTGTAGATGTTTCTCTTGTATAATTCAGGGAAATGCATCCCTCCTTAGACAATTCTGTGGTTGGTCTCCTAACGGCATAAGGAAAGTTAAGAGACATTCAGCACCTATGATGTTCTAGCAATACGAAATATTCCAAGAAATAGGAAAAAAGCTCTATGCTTAAACATTAATAAAGAGATAAAATAACGGTTTGCAGGAGCACGGGCATTGGAAGTTATAAATTCCACTCAGCAAACTACAGATCTATTTTTTCTTAAAGTTCACATGTTTCTCTCACTGAAGTTGTTGAGAAAAACTGGCAAGATCGGACCCTCCAAAAACCAGTGTTTGGAGGCACTGAAGGAGCCTCTGAAAATATCTGAGGTGGTGGGTGATTCTAAAGCTCTGAAGACTGCGACATATTTGAAGATAAATCTTGTGTTTTGGTTGGGATGTTTCCCCCACCACTGGAACCCTTGGAAGACAAACAGGACAACGCAACAGACAAAACTCACCCTATAAAGGGTAAGTGCCACGGTTTATACTTAAGACACCTTAAATGCTGTATAACACCCCTTTGAGTAGAACTCAGGGCTGCCTGGAAAGCATCTCTCTTGCTCGCTGTCTTCTGTTAGACTGCAGAGGTTCAGATCAAGATATGCCTCCCTGTTACAGACTTCAGGCTATCTTTACAGGACCCATGTGACCCTGAAGATTCCGCCCACCCCTTTTTCCCCCCCCCTTCATTTACAATACCATCATAACATCATTCTGAATGGAGAGTAAAACTAGCTTAAGAAAATTAAATCACTCCATCATGAATCCTCTTACTTATGACACTTCTGTAGGGATGAAGAAAAAGCATCAATGCTGGTAGTTTCTGCATACCAAGCAAGTCTGGAGCAAGACTAAAATTAATTCGGTATGAAGATCTAAAGATCTGAGCATTACACATAGCAACTTGCTTCCAGGAAATCCAGATCTCAGCAGTAAATAACAGCACTAGAACACAAACTTCTGCTAGGAATTTGGACAAAAACCACCCCATCCTGATTTAGATATAGTCAGCTCAAATGTATATTAGAAACAATTTTCAAAACCATGCCTTGATAACTTTGTGTTGTGTGGATATATTGGTACCAAACCCATGCCAAACAGCCAGGAAGATATGAGTATCTATAAGCACTGAATCACAGGATAGTTATTAGAGTAATGAGTTAGTTATGTTTTCCAAAAATATTACTTCTGCAGGTGTAGCAACTTCCCTCTGGCATTTAGGTTGAATGCTGTGATCTTGCATCTCTAGTGCAAAATTATTTTAAGTACTTCAACATTCATTTTGCCTGAAGTTTTCACTTCCTCTTTGGAAAAACTACACGCTGACAAATCTTCACATTATCTGCCTTGGGAACCCAAGCTGCTTAGTCATTCTTTAAGAGCCTCTTCCTCACAGAAAACTGCCTGTTTCTGTTTGGGCCACTTTACCTTATTAAGGTTAAGAATACGAAAGAGCTCCTTCTGATTCTGTTGGAAAACTCTGGCTCCTTCTTCCGATGTCATACAGTTGTCACAAGCTAGGCAGTCACTAAGGAGTATTTTAGCATTAGCCAATGTATGAAACTCATTTTTCTGGGGGGAAGAAAAAAAATGAGCAAGTACTTAATAACCATCAGCCAATTTTCAACACACTGTCACTGTTTTGTTTAAAACAAGACAATCCATAACATTTGACTAACATTCAAGGCTATTTAGAAGTAATCAAAAGCATTTTTTTTTTCATCCTTCTTCATGGCTCTGCTCCTATTATTACTGTGAAACTGCAAAATGTTTAAGCATAAACATAGATCTAAATTTAGTCTTCTAGTCCACATTCTAGTAACTTGATTTGCATTGCATTTCAGAACAGACTGTCCCCATCTACTTACCAAGCAACTGAGAAAACTTGGGGAACTACTAAAACCTCTTTAAGAGCCAGAAGCCTCTCTAAAAGCAAGGTGGCCTTGGCTTTTTACCACAAAGTAAACCAAACAGAATGCAGTCCTACAATTACACTGTATATATAACGTAAGATTAAGAGTTTCATACTTCTGCCTACAGTACCTACCATTGGCAGCTCATCTGTGGGAGGAAGGAATATGTGGATAGGAGGGCAACATAACCAGACTACTTGCAAAAAAAACCCTAACAAACAAACAAACCCCCAAAACAACCACTAACCAAAAATCCCTCAAAAGCCCAAAGGGAAACAATTACCCACTGAAGAACAGGAGGCAATCTGTGAGTTTGTCTAACATAAAGACTAAGGCTTATTGGACTATCAAAATTCCTCTTTTCTACTCACAAGCTCCATCTCTATTTTGAAGATTTGATGTAACATTTCTGACAATTAAAAAAAAATTAAATTCAAGTTCTGGTTTATGTTTGCATATTAAGGGGGCAGGGGGTGTGTGTGTATTTCACCTTTTTTAAAGGTTCCTGATTCTCATGCAATGTCTAGGAGTGCTCATAATTGCTTACAACTGCTTGTTTAGTGTTACATTTAGTACTTGAAAGTTCTCAACTTACAACCTCCTTTAGGGTACACAAAAAAGAAAAATACAATAAATAAGAGTACATAACAATTTTCAGAATGAACGTTACCTCTTCAAAACCATCATTTGAACTCAATGCATCAACAGACGTACTTTGCGCATCGTCGTTTTTCTGCTTTTTACTGCATTCCTGAAGCAAAATATAAAATATATGTATCACGCAAAATACATTCGCTGCTCAAAACAAAACACCTTTGATGAACTGTTTGCATCATTAAAAACTAACCTAGCTCTAAGACAGTTTCTTGGCAGAGTTAAATCTGTACCTTTATAAACCATGCCTCGTTTTTCAAGTGCATTAGCTACGGTGAGAATAATTCCTCAGAAATTCACTTGCTTCATCAGTTGCCCAGTTCCGAGCGCTATCTTTAACCCGGGGCAGGTTACTCGGAGCACAGCAGGAGCTCGTACACAGGCTGTACGAGCCGCGGTGCGACGTGACGGCCTCGAGCACGGAGAGCAGCCGTGTCCCGACGATAACGCCGCTCGAGGCTTTTCCGGGAGCTGCCGCCCTCCGGGCGCTATCGCCGCTGGCCCGCGAGTGCGGAGAAGGGCGCGGGGCCGCGCTCCGGTTGCCGGAGAGGCCGGTAACCTTGGAGCCGAGAGCCAAGCGCCGCTAGGGCGCACGGGGCGAAGCGGGACGCCCTGGGCTGAGGGACGCGGGCAGGGCCCAGCCACCGCCACCACCGCACTCACCTTTTTGGTGCAGTTCTCGCACTTCATTTGCGATCCCGCCGGCGCACCACGGCCCTGGCACGGCTGCTGCCGAGCGGTCCTCGCCGCCGGGGCTGCAGGACAGGAGCAGAGCGGGGCAGGCAGGTGAACCCCCGCGCACAAGCAGCAGCTGCTGCCAACCCTCCTTCCTCCCGTCCCCGCCGCCCTTTGTTGCTGTACCCGCCTCCTGCCCCTTATCGCCCCCGCCGGGCGGTCCCCACGGCCACGCCGCCCGCAGCCAATGCGGCCCCTGGGGCGGGGACGGCCCCTCCGCGCCCCTCACGTGCTCCGCAATTTACTAGAGCGAATTAACGCGCAATTAATCAGCGAACGCCGCCGGCCTTTCCCCACGGGCTCTCATT